>BQKN01064826.1:752367-785185 GCA_022839385.1 Asparagus kiusianus
AAGTTTAAACCTTTAAAACTTTATCACCAAGATCTCATATATATATATATAAACATGATCTACCCATCGTTAACAATAAAAACAAAGTTTTTACTCCTTTTAAGATATATTCAGATCTAGATTTTTAAACAGAAATCATTGGTGAGTTTTAAAAAATAAAGAATACCCCGATTTCATACTTTATGCCATAATGATCTAATAGCTATTCAAAAATACGAATTTGGCTCAATGAAACTCAATAAAACTCAAGTCTTGACATGAAAACAAAAGGGGTGGGGGTTGGACGAGAAGTTACTCGCCTCAGGTGTTGACAAATGCTTTAGATCTGCAGGAGGTTGATCCCCTTCGCTGAAATCCCAAAATCCCGCTGAAAAAAATCCTTTGCAACTCCTCCAAGATCACCAAAACGAAAATCTAGGGTTTTTGGGAGAAGAAGGGGCTAGGGTTACTGATATCAGATCCAAAAGGGCTCTCTCGGGTACATAAGCATATATATCAACTCACAAACCCGACCCGAACCCGTTTGAACCCGAACCTGAAAAACTCTCTGATCGTAGATCGGTCGACCGATGCGGTCGACCACCACGGTCGACCGCCGCGGTCGACCGCGTCGCTCAAAACTGCCTGCTGGGAGGAAAATTCTAGGCTGGTCATATAACTCGATTTCTCTCACATATAAAAATTTAATGGGTTCCCAAACACTAATAAACATGTACATCATATATATATATATATATATATATATGATTATTTATCACTAAAGAAATATTTATTACTATTAATTCTCATATTTCATTATGAAAAGATTTTGGGGTTTTACAAATTTAGTTTAGGAGTTTATATTATGTGTGTTGGTACTTTAAGCTCAATATAATACATACACATATTTATTGGTTTCCATGTATATATATAGCTATATATATACATATATGTTTTGGTTTGATAGTTTTCAAGTATTAATATGAAACAATTGAATACAATTAAAAATATATTTCTTGTTTCAAACTTACATGCATATATATGAATTCATCAATATTAATTTTATTTAGTTCAATGAAATCATGTTTTTAGTGCATTATATGTGTATTTTGATAAAATACTATATTCATTATTTATAGGCTTCATAACAATAGTTTACATCTTTCTTCAAGTCTATAAAATCATTTTGTATTGTTTCAAAACATGGTTTAGCCAAAATGTCAAAATTCATATGTTTACATTTTCATGTTTTGGACTATTTTATAAAATGATGATATTTTTCATTTGGGAGGTCCTTTTTGAAAACCATTTTTTGCAAAATGTTTATTATCATGTCTATAATCATTTCCCAAAAGTTTTACATTTTTTGAAATTTGTTTGATATTTTAAACAGGGCTTTAAAATCAGAAAACAGTTTTCAAACCTGTCAATTCATATGTCTGTTTGGGGTCGACCGCCACGGCGACCGCCCATGAGTCTAGAGACTCAGTAAGTTTTTCAGAGGCTCACGGTCGACCGTGACAGTCGACCGGATGCAGTCCAGAGAGTTTCGCGGTCGACCGTCACGGTCGACTGTCTGTTGCCCAGAGCCAAACCCTGGCCTTTTTGCTGCTCGCGGTCGACCGCGAGTTTTCCACGGTCGACCGCCGAACTGTCATTCAGTCTCTAACGGCTAGTTCCAGCTGAGATTGTCTGGGGGCTTTATGGTCTTTTCTGTTGGGTTTTTGGCTGAGATTTTGGGAGGCTATATATACCCCATTGCTCTCATCTTTCATGAATAACTAAAAGAATGTTTTAAAGAAGTTTTAAAAGAGTTTAAGTTTGTTTTAAGTTTGTTTAAAGGGTTTGTTTTGTGAAAACAATTTCACAAGAGCTTGAGGAAGATCATCTACATTGTTTGAGCATCCAACTCTTCTACCTCTCCCTTTTGATCTATAGAGAAGTTTTCCTAAACTCTATTTCTAGCTATTTATTGTTTTATTCATAAATTCCCATAAGCTAGATTTTAATTGAGTTTTGTTGATTTGATTTCACTCATTGTTTACACACACCCACTTGAGCTTATTGTATTTTCATACATAGTATATTTGGAATGGTGAGAGTTGTAACATTGAGTGTGAGCCTACATTGAGTTCTCATCTATTGTAGAGAACAAATCATTTGTTATATTGTGAGATTGTAAGGTTTTCGGTGAGCTAGAAAACCGAGTGTGTTGTTGTAAAGCTTTTGGTGAGCTAGAAAACCGAGTGAGAGTGTGAGGTGTGAACGTTGATCGGTGAGCGCTGAAAACCGACATTGTGAGGCGTAAACGTTATTCGGGTAAGCGTAGAAAACCCGGTTGTGATAGTGGAGATCTCCTCGAGGTGAGGAGCGGAGACGTAGGTTGTGGGGACCGAACTCTGTGAACATATCATTTGTTTGAGATTGTATTGGCGCACTTATTTTCATGTTCATATCTTATATCGCCATTGTGTCTTGCTCTTTGTTTATTTAACCCACTATCTAAATTATATTTATTTCACCCTTGCATTTGTTTATATATCCTTGCATATATTTCATCATATACCTCTTTGCTAGGATATATCTCTTTGTTCATATTGCATATTCTTGCTCATATCATATTATATATCTATTTTGCAAGAATAATATTTGAATTAGTTTTAATTGGCATAAAATCGGATTAGATTAGCATAAGACCCTAATCACCCCACCCCCCTCTAGGGTCCAACAATATATCTGGAGAAAAAAAAGTTAAACCAAGTAGTGTAATAAGTACTGATAGATTGGGATACACTGCTCAGCAGCTTCCACAAAGTCACCTTGCAAAAAAAAGATATAATCAAATAAATGTAGGAGCCAAAACATATGACAAATAACATATGATACCAAAATGAATTTGACTGGCACGAGAAGCTAGCTGCATCTATTCAATAAAAGAAACTGCAACTCTTTGTTTAAACTCACAGTCACAACATCACCAAGCAAAAATCCCTGACAAAAATAAATATGAGCAAGCAATTAAAGGTCTGTACCTCTAGTTTAAATGATTTCATCAACCAATGACTGCTGAACATAGAACAAATTCATGAAATTAAAAATTCTAGAGTCAAGCTACATTTATTAGCACTTTATAGCACCATAATCAAAGTTCTTGCATTGTTAAAAAAAACAAAGTGGAGAAATCAGAATACAAGTAATTATCTAACTAATGGATGCTGAAATTCACTACACGGATCCAACTAGGAAATAATTCTACATAATCCTCGATAGTACGTGTGATACCAATTAAAACTTGGGGAAAAGGACCAGAGATACAATAAATCCTCTTAATATATGACAAATTCAAATATTCAATCAACTATCCACTAAATAAAGGGAATGCTGAATGTAAGAACCACATAAAACACTCAATAAGACCAAATTGTTGACCAACATGACCTGAACACAGCAAAAGGCAACAAAAAGAACAAAGATTCTGACCAAGAAAAATTTAAATTAAATGGTACGAGATAAACAGTCAACCACAAGTCTCTACTAAGATTTACTTTATTTTTGGTAAGTGATGCCATATGCAATTAATAGTAGAACAGACTCAATCCCAGTTACACCTGGGATCAGTATGCAAGTAAAAGAACTCAAAAAATACATTAAAAACCAAAGTGGCTCACAAAAGCAAGGAGCTAAACAGTAGCTCTAAATAAAATAGCTCGGAGCATGTGCAGGAATGTGCGAGTGGTAGGCTTAGGCTAACACCTAACATTTGTTATCTATTCACAATCCTTTCTTGCTTAGTAGAAAATTTTCTTAACATAATCACAATTTTCTTAACATAATCACAAGTCTCATCCTCATCCATGCCAGCATGTTCTCTCCTTGCTGGTCCTTTTGCTGGCAAACTATTAAGCCATGTCTAATGTAGAAGTAAAGAAATCAACAATGATTAAATTATGCTGGAATGGTTTTTGTTTCTACGAAAACAAAATCACTCAGAGTTGCGCCTGGGTTCAGCACACATGCTACAAAGCTCAAGGGGGGGGGGGGGGGAAGAAGCAGATGCTTTGTTACTGTGATAAATGTTAAATAAAATAAATAGATTACAACGCTAATCACTTTCGCCTTCCGATTCAGAAACATCTAGATTAATGAAATCATGTACTAATAAATTTCCTTCTTTAATGTCTGTTTGTCTGCCAGAGCTGCATTTAACAAGAAAAAATAATATTAATATTCTGTGATAAAATATGTAGTCCACAACAATACAAAAAAGCAATAAAGAAAAAAAAAGGCAACTCACAAGGAATCCTGTCTAACCAAGCATTCTCCGGAAGAAGACGATGTCGATACTTGTCAAGCACACGACCCGCAATGCTGAAAGCCGATTCAGAGGCCATCGAAATAATAGGAATACTCAATATATCTCGAGTCATCATCAACAACTGAAGACGCTTCTCACATCGACTTTCCAATACTTGAGAACATTTAAATGATCATTTTTCTTCCAATTGACTAATTTTTCATCTAGATACTCTTCTAACTGAGACTTGGACCTACTGACTGAATATAGCGGACTCTCAAACTGTTCAAACTTAACCATCTCATCATTATGAACATCTCCAAAGTTCTCTTCACCACTGCTCTCAGCGACATCTTATCTCTCTTTCTCCCTCCTCCATTCCACTTCCACTTTTCCTCCCTCCTCTTCCACCCACTGTCCTTTTTTCCCACCTCAATCTCTTCCTTTCCCATCTTAACTGCGGTTTGTACAAAGGAGAATGAGGGGCGAAGGTTGAGTGGATGAAGAGGGAGGAGGATGGATGAAGTGTGGTTGAGGAGAGAGAAGGGAGAAGAGAGGAGGGTATTTATGGTATTTAGGGTAAAAATTACACATAAATTGCTCTGAAGCAGTTAATTTTAGACTAAATGTACTTGTAAGTTAATTATGTATATTAAAAAAGGGGTTTTTGCTTTTAGACCCATTTGTTTACTCCTATTTATCTTTAAACCCAAGTACTATTATTTGTATCTTTAAGCTCAATTCACTTTTTCTATTTATCTTTAAACCCAATCTCCAAAATACTATATTTTCACCACTTGTATTTATACACCATGAAGGTAAAAAAGAAAAAACCAAAAATACCCCTTTCATTGCCAAATAGAAACCAAAATCTCTCTCATAATTTTCCCATTTCTCTCTCAGCCCTAAATTCCCAAAACGAGCCCTAAATTCCCAAAACGACCACGAACTGCCGTGTCGCCAGTTGCCCATCGCCACCGTATCGCGCGTCGCCCACCGCCACCGTGTCGTTCGTCGCCCACCGCCTCCGTGTCGACCACGAACCGCCGTGCCGCCCGTCGTCCATCGTCCCAATTATCATCACCGTCGAAACAGATCTCGCCCGTCCCAGTCGTCATCCACCGTCGTCGACCTCGCCGTTGCCGTTGTCGTCAAGCTGATTTTGCTCAATTGGGTAAGTTCTAATTTGATTTTTTTAAAACTTTGTGCCAGCCTTGCATGTTGTAAATATGGGTTGAATTTTAATTGTTTTAATCTGAAAAATGATATATTGAGTGAGGATTTCATAGGTTGAGATGGGTTCTGTATTAATTTGATATGAGAACTTCTTTTTATATAGATGAAGTTTGATTTCATTTTCATTTGGGAATTGGAAATTTGAGATATTGTGATAAATTTATAAAAATTATGTGATCATGGGTTCATTAATTAGGGAGAGATGAAGTTTGTTGTTAATATGATTAGTTTTGGTTCTGGGATGTGGTAGATGATGTTGATAAGTTTCATATTAGAGATGGATCATCATTGGTTCTATTAATATTAGTTCTAAATTGTTGTTGCCTATGATATCGTGACAGTTTGATTCTAGGTATGACTGACATGGTTTTGGAGATGCATCAATGAAAATAACCCGTCGAGTGTGGATCAAATGTTTAAGCCAATAACGACAACTTGATTCCAAGAACTTGATAAGATTATTTTCCCACTCCTAACATTATTTCATTGATATATGTTGGTATTCTCTGTAAAGGATAGAATATTTTATCATTATTCTTCCCTCCGCGAGTATATGTCCGATGCTAGTGAGTTTAGAGTGAGGCTTATTTCTACCATTCCCGATGCTTGGAATTTAGACATTACTTCTTGTCAGGAAGTAGAAAGTGTTGATGTACCTCAACAACGTGGGTTAGTGTATTCGACTTATTCATATGTTGTTGTTTTTCGTATGTGCTAACACTCACATAGAGACCATATATTGTGGGCCAAGAGTGTTATATTGATATTGTAAACATTTGAACTTGCAGTAGCTTGGATTACGGGGTGTTCTTGATGGCGTACATGTTATTGATATTGTCAACCAATTTCAATTGACCAAAAGGATTGTTCAAGACATAGAGCTTGTATTGTTGCTTTATTTCTATCTGAAAGTATATTTTCTATAAGTGTAATGTTCATTGAAAAGCTTATATTCAGTCTATTGTTCTTTTGATCCGCTTATATTTTGCTTTCAGGAAATCAACCAACATGATCCTCAAGACCAATTCCACGGATGCTAGATGCCAATTGTGATATCCAATATTTTTTGTGTACATCTATATTTTAGAAATTGATTTGTAAAGTATTTGTATAAATATATGTTGATTATGTAGTCCATGGTGTTTTGTGTCTTCTGTGGTAGATTATAGCCATTGTGGTTAACTTACTGGGTTATGTAAAGTTTTACATGCTTTTCTAAGTCATTGATATTGATGGAAATGCAAAGTTCTATGGTTAACTTAGATTATAGCCACTATAGCCATTGTTTGCATGTTGTATGTGCTGGATATGCAAAGTTCTGTGGCAGAGTTCTGATTACTTGATTGTTTTTGGCAATGCAAAGTGCTGGAAATGCAAAGTTGTATGTTCTGAAAATGCAAAGTGCTGGAAATGCAAAGTTTTGTAGGCTTCTAAGTCCTTGATTTTTTTGGCTGGAAATGCAAATTTCTGTGGCAGAATTCTGATTACTTCATCACTTGATTATGTTATATTCACTTGTTATATTCACTTGATTCAATGCTAGAGTTCTGATTACTTCATCACTATCAACATCCTGGATATACAATGTTGTATATAGTTTGTCTGGAAATACAATGTTGTATATAGTTTGTCAATCTGTTGGATATGCAATGTTGTATTTTCTTTACTCCTTTTGTTCTCACACACATGATTACTGTTGTTATTTGTCAATTGCAAGTATAGCACGTTATACAGTAAGTATAGCACGTTATATTGTAAGTATAGCACGTTATATCGAAGGTATAGCACGTTATATCGAAAGTATAGCACATTATATTGTAAGTATAGCATGTTAACCTGAAAGTATAGCACGTTATATCATAAGTATAGCATGTTATGTAGTAAGTATATCACATTATATTCTAAGTATAGAACATTATGTTGTACGTATAGCACGTTAACCTGAAAGTATAGCACGTTATATCGAAAGTATAGCACATTATTATAAGTATAGCATGTTAACCTAAAAGTATAACACGTTATGGAGTAAGTATAGCATGTTATACAGTAAGTATAACACGTTATATCGAAAGTATAACATGTTATATCGAAAGTATAACATGTTATATTATAAGTATAGCACGTTAACTTGAAAGTATATCATGTTATGAAGTAAGTATAATACGTTATGGAGTAAATATAGCACATTATATTGTAAGTATAGCACGTTATATCGAAAGTATAGCATGTTATATCGAAAGTATAGCACGTTATATCGAAAGTATAGCACGTTATATTGTAAGTATAACATGTTAACCTAAAAGTATAGCACGTTATATCGAAAGTATAGCACGTTATACAGTAAGTATAGTATATTAACCTGAAAGTATAGCATATTATGGAGTAAGTATAGCACGTTAACCTGAAAGTATAGCACGTTATATTGAAAGTATAGCACGTTATATCGAAAATATAGCACGTTATGGAGTAAGTATAGCATGTTAACCTATAAGTATAACATGTTACCCTGTAAGTATAGCACGTTAACATGTAAGTATAGCACGTTAACATGTAAGTATAACACGTTAATTGTAAGTATAGCACGTTAACCAGTAAGTATAACATGTTAACCTATAAGTATAACACGTTAACCTGTAAGTATAGCACGTTAACCTATGTTTATACGGTTGATGCTTGTAAGCGATTTGGGATGTTATTGTTAGACCCTAGAGGGGGGTAATTAGGGTCTTATGCTAATCTAATCTGATTTTATGCTAATTAAAATTAATTAAAAAGTTATACTAGCAAGTATGAAATACAACAAGAATATAATCTAGGATAAACAATATGAACAATGAGATATATCCTATATGATAAAAATATATGCAAGGATATATAAACTAGCACAAGATGATATATCCTACCAAAGAGATATACAATATGCTATATGCAAGGATATGTAAACTAACACAAGGGTAAACAATATGAACTAGATAGTGGATGATAAAAATAATGAGCTATAGACAATAGCGACAAGAAATATAAACATATGATTAAGTGCGCCAAAGCAAACTCAAACACACGATATGATCACGGAGTTCAGACCTTCCGTCCTACGTCTCCGCTCCCCTCTCCCGGGGAGAAATCCACTATCACAACCGGGTTTTCTACGCTCACCCGAATAACGTTTACACCACACAATACAATTTTCTAGTTTACCGAAAACTCTACAATTAACACTCTTGTAATCCCACTCTACACCCTCTCAAGTGTTGAACTAGACGTGTCTCCCTCAAGTTCTCGGATACAACCTCTCCCTAGGTTCGTCAACCGACGCCACTCCTCTTGGGACGATCCCCGACTCTCACCACACACTTCTCTCGGTGTACAAGTGTATTACAAAGTGTATCCTCACAATTAGGCTCAATATAATAAATGTTTGTTCTCTACTATGGATGAGAACACAATGAAAGCTCACACTCAATTGTTACAACTCTCACCAACCCAAATATACTATGTATGAAAGATACAATAAGCTCAAGTGGGTGTGTGTAACAATGAGATAAAAATCAAAACTAAACTCAATATAATTCTAGCTTAATAACAATGATAATCAAATATATAAAAAAGCTAGAAATAGAGTTTAGAAAACTTCTCAATAGATCAAGAGGTAGAGGGAGAATAGTTGGATGCCCAAACACCAATAGATGATCTCCTCAAGCTCTTGTAAAATTGATTTCTCAAACTCAAACTTCCAAATGCTTAAAAGCTTCTTAAACACACTTAAACCAAACTAAAACTCTTGTTAAAACTCTTTTAAACTTGGTTAAAAAACTCTCTTGGATGTTGAAAATAGTTATGACAAAGGGGTATATATAGGCTTGAAGAAAACAACTTAAAAAACCCTAAAAAAAACCATTAAAAAACAAAAAAACAGAATGTAACCGTTATTGTGTAACGGTCGGCTGCTACAGTAATGGCAGTCGACCGTGTTGTGCGCAGCGAAAATTTTGACAGAGTTTCTGGTGTACAATAATAGAGAAAGATCCCAATAAGAATTCCCGTCTCACCAAGGAGACAAGAATCTAAAGCGGATATCTCAATAAAGTGAGATATCGGCTCTTCCTCTTATCAGTTCTAGGACTGACCTGTCGAGGGATCCTAAAAACTATTACAATGGCCACAAACACAAACAAACCAATTTTATGTGGTTCGGCAAACTGCCTACGTCCACGGGGTAAGGAGGGGGAGATCTACTATTAAAGAGAAAAAGAATACAATAGGTTTACAACTCTCACAATCTAAACCCTCAAATAGGCTCCTTGCTTTTCTTCACAAGAAAAGGTCAGCATTCAAAAACCTTTTTCTCTTTTCACGAAGCCCTAAGACTTTACCCTGCTGCCTGCTCTTCTGCTGCAGCCGCAAACACCAATTAGTCGCCACCCTTAAAGACTCCGTGCTCTGCTCCCCTCTGCCTTCGCACAAGCCTTTTTGCCCGTCCCTTGCTTGCCTGCCTATAAAAACCCTAGGACAAAAGTCCTTTTATGGGCTGCAAACTCTATGTAGGCTATCGGGTGGGCCTAGTCACAATCAGGAAGTGAACAAAGCTTCACATGAAACCCTCACGCGTGGGCACCACGAGAACAAAACACACTCACTTTTCTCTTTCACACGGTTTTGCTTGCAGCAGCACATGGGTGGGCCAGTTTTCATCTCCTCTTACAGGAAGTCAGCACATGGCTTTCACAACGTGGGCCCCACTCAAAGTATCTCTTCACGAGACGTCCCTATCGTTTCATACGTTCACAATTCTCCACCTCGGCGAAGTTTTCTCAAAACTGAGCCGACACCAAAGCAACCAAAAGTCCCACTTGTTGTGTCCAGTACGAACTCAATCCACAACAAGTCGAGAACCCAAATGAGAGTGCAAACACTCTCCAAACGTCGGTATCTACTCACCAAATCGATCTCACCCCTATCAAAATCCAACCCGGCTGCATCGTAAAGACTGCCTACGTATCCTCTTGCCCAAGGAATCAAGCCGAATGTAGTTCACCCAAATGGCCGCGAACGACCTCAATCCAATAGAAGAGTTCGCAACCCTTCTCCAATATCATCAACTCTGCGGCTGATAGCACCTCCAATGGTCTTAAACACCTCCACCTGAGGTGAACCAATGGTCATATCCAAACTGTATCTATTAGCTGCACTCGAGTCAAAACCCAACTCATCATCTGCATCCGAATCCAAATGACTTCCACGCTGTGTCACCTCAGCTGGAATCCCAACCAATGCAGAATGACCTGGAGTATGTGGGAAAATCCCCACCCAATGTGGAGTAGCATCAGTCTCCATCCGCTGTGATACCTCTAAGGTCTGTCCAAAACTCTCCACCTGCTGAGAGTCAATTACCTCCCTCATCAAAGCCTCAACCAAAGTGATACTATCAGACCTATCTTCTAATGAAGTTTTACCTCCAATCACAGCAGTTGACAACTCTATAATAGGATGACCCAAATATGTTGAAGCCTCAGTCCAGAAACTCTTCTGCAAACCATTGCTCGACCACAAACACCGATCCTCCTCCAGTAAGGCACGGTTCTCCAAATTTGCCACCCTATCTAGTTGCCCCAAGATTTCCTTTTCAACGAAGTGTCTCGAAATGCCATGAGCTCGGCTCCAATGCAGAAACAGGTCCATCTTGTACCTCCCACCAGAATAGAGTACCTTCACATTTCTATCTATTACACACTTCTTCAATCTGTTAGATACTACTAGGACTTTCTCCAAAGGGGATTTGGTTGTAACCCAAACACGCCTAGAACAGCCACCAACAAAGGAAACTAAACGCCTATTACCTCCCAATGATGCCCCCTTGGAAGGCCCCCAAACATCCACGTGAACTCCTCTAGAACGACCCTTAGCACGGTGAATAGAGGTGCCATACTTCACCTTGGTCTTCTTGCTCACATCAACATGTTCACTGGACTTTAAATTGCAGGTCTTTACACCCTCTTTCAATCTATGCGAGTAATCAATACTGGAATGGCCAAGCCCCAAATGCCGCAGTCTAGTCGAATCAACAGAAGTCGTCAGCTCTCTACCTGCCACTATACTATTGGCCTTCTTATTTTGATGATGTTTAACAAACAATTTACTTCTAATGTTGTTTGTCTAGTATTTGTGTTTTCGTATTCATTCTAGGCAAACAACGAGTTGGAGGATGGATGGATTGCGCCATAACGATCATATCAAATGGATGTTGGTGGAATAGTGGTTGAAGCTATGCAAATTCAAGTTGAAGATCCAAGTTCAAGCTTCATCCGCAAGTGTACCAAGTAGAGCTACAATGAAGATCAAGATCAAGCTTGGGTAATCTAGTTTAGATTTTATATTATGTGTGTTAAATACCTTAAGCTCAATATAATATACACACACATTTTATTGGTTTCTTCGTATATATATATATAGTTATATATATATACATAAGTTTTGTTTTCTATGCATATATATAGTTTTATATATATACATACATAGTTTTGAGTTTTCATGTTTATAAATATGAAATCACATATTTCATATTTACTATTGTGTTTTCGTATATATTGCATAGAATATGTAATTTTGTGAAAATATTGTATTCTTAGTTTTTGGACTTAACAATAATCATATACATACTTTATTAAGTCTATATAATCATTGTGCAAAGTTTCAGAGCATGGTTTAGCCAAAATGTCAAAATTCACATGTTTACATTTTAGTGTTTTGGACTATTTTGCAAAATGATGATTTTTCACAAATGGGAAATGCAATTTGGACAATTCTTTTTGTAACATGTTTGTTTTCATGTTTATATACATTTCCTAAAGTTTCATTATTTTTGGACTTCATTTGTTATTTTTAACATATTTTCAAAAGTCTCAAAAATCTGTTTTAATATCAGTTTTCTACTGTGTCAGTCTTCGGTCGACCGCATCGGTCGACCGCTCATTTGATCTTTCGTTAGCATGCAGCAGAGAGTTGGTCGGTCGACCGATGCGGTCGACCGAGAGCTCGATATTTTCCATCGGTCGACCGGTGCGGTCGACCGACGATTGTCCAGAACAGTTCTTTGTGCTTTTGTTCTTCGCGGTCGACCGTGAATATTTTCGGTCGACCGCCAATAGAGCCGTTGGTTCCCAACGACTATTTTTCTGAGCTGTTTTCTGGGGGCTTTGTTGTCATTTGTTTTGGGTGTTTTTGTTAAGATCTTGAGTGAGTATAAATACCCCATTGCTAATCTCTTTTTTACTAATTAAGAAGTGTTTTAAAACAAAGTTTTTAAACAAGAGTTTAGGGTTTTACTGTTTGTTTAAGATTGGGTTTCTGTTTACAAAAGAGGAAGTTCTCACTGCAGATTGAGGGATTCATTCTCAATCCTCTTCATCCTCTTCTTTGTGTTTATAGAGAAGTTTTCTAACTCTTTTCTCTAGCAATTTTATTATTGATTTTCATATCCTTATTATTGCTAGTTTGCTATTTGAGTTAGATTTGATTTTATCTCATTGTTACACACATCCACTTGAGCTTATTGTATTTGCATACATAGTATATTAGGATTGTGAGAGTTTGTAATATTGAGTTGTGCTTAATTGAGTTCTCATCTATTGTAGAGAACAAATTTATATTTGTTACATTGTGAGTGATGTAAGGTTTTCGGTGAGCTAGAAAACCGAGTGTGTTGTGAAGTTTTCGGTGAACTAGAAAACCGAGTGTGAGGAGTAACGTTGTTCGGTGAACGTTGAAAACCGACACTGTGAGGTGTAAACGTTATTTGGGTGAGCGTAGAAAACCCGGTTGTGATAGTGGATTTCTCCCCAGGAGTGGGGAGTGGGGAGCGGAGACGTAGGACGGAAGGTCCGAACTCCGTGATCATATCTTGTGTTTGAGTGTGCTTTGGCGTTTATTTATACTTGTGTTTATATTTCTTATCGCCATTGTCATTAGCTCACTATTTATATGATCCACTATCTAGTTCATATTGTTTACCCTTGTGTTAGTTTACATATCCTTGCATATATCATATTGTATATCTATTTGGTAGGATATATCTTATTGTTCATATTGCTTATTCTTGCTTATATCTCTCGTATACCTATCTTGCAAGAATATATTTATTAAGTAATTTTAATTGGCATTTAATCGGATTAGATTAGCATAAGACCCTAATCACCCCCCTCTAGGATCCAACATATACCTCCAATCAAGTAATACAGGTTATTTCTCCTGACGCCCTTCATCATAATACGAGAGTCTCTCGCAATCTCGAGAACCATGTCCTCAACACGAACCTTCAGACCCTCTCCAACCAAAGCTCCAACCGAGATCAAGTTCTTCCTCAAAGAAGGAACATATCTCATATCATTTAGCTCCCTAACAGTCCCGTCAAACATTTTTATGCGAATTCTTCCTATCCCAAGGATCTGGCATACATGGTTATCAGCCATGTACACCATACCACTATCCACCAGCTTCTCAAAACTGGAGAACCATTCCCTTCTAGGGCACACATGATAGGTCACACCACTATCCAACATCCACTCGGATTCCTCCGAATAGCTATCTTTCGGACTGATAGAAAGCGAATAAATAGAAGAGTCAGAATTATTACCATCCAATACGATGTTGCTTCTGATGATGGTTGCTTCCCTTTTCCCTTCTACTTATTCTTCATCCATTCGTCGAGCTTTGGACAGTCTTTCTTCCAATGACCAGTCTCCTTGCACCAAGCACACTGATCTTTTCTAATTGTAGGATGCCCTACTCTAGACTGTGACTTCCAATTCTTCCGGTTCGGATTCTTCCCTCTTGCGACCAACGCCTCTGCTACCGGCTCAACTGAAGCCTCCTTATCCTTCTTTCGAAGCTGATAATTCACTAGTGCAGCAGTGACCTCACTATACGAAAGGGTTGCCTTCCCATTAATCAGAGTAAGGACGAAGGTCTCATATTCCTCGTCGGGTAAGGAACTCAACAACAGCAACGCCTTGTCCTCATCTTCAATTATAACATCCACGTTCGCCAAATTCGTAAGAAGCTTCGTGTAGTGGTTCATGTGATCTCTAATGGAGGTTCCCTTCTTCAACTGGAAACGATAAAGTTTCCTCTTCAAATGCAAGCGGTTCTCAACACTCTTTGTCAGATACTTGCTTTCGAGAATCTCCGAAATCTTCCTTGCAGAAATGTCATTCATCACATCATATTTTAGATCTTGAGTCAAACAAGATCTAATCACACCACACGCCGTTCGATTCATCTTCTTCCAAACCTTCTCTTCAATCTCATCTGGCTTACCATCTAACTCCAAAGTATCCTCCAAATTCTGCGTGTTTAGCGCATTCAAAACCTCGCATCTCCATAATCCAAAATTATTTGTTCCATTAAATTTCTTCACATCTATCTTCATAGAGTGGATATTCAAACTCTGAATGGTCTTCGCGCCAGAAGCACCACCCTCGACACCCGAAGCACCTTCTTTCCCCGACATCTTACGCACCAACGAACAAAAAATAGATCCAAAACTAAAAAGATAGAGTCTTTACCAAAAAGATACCACCTTTATCACCAAACGAAGCCCTAGACAAGCCTCCAAATTGATCTACTCCTCCAACCAAACCCTAGATCTGGAACCTGGGCTCTGATACCACTTGTTGTGCGCAGCAAAAATTTCGGCAGAGTTTCTGGTGCACAATAATAGAGAAAGATCCTAATAAGAATTCCCGTCTCACCAAGGAGACAAGAATCTAAAGCGGATATCTCAATAAAGTGAGATATCGGCTCTTCCTCTCATCAGTTCTAAGACTGACCTGTCGAGGGATCCTAAAAACTATTACAATGGCCCCAAACACAAACAAACCAATTTTACGTGGTTCGGCAAACTGCCTACGTCCACGGGGTAAGGAGGGGGAGATCTACTATTAAAGAGAAAAAGAATACAATAGGTTTACAACTCTCACAATCTAAACCCTCAAATAGGCTCCTTGCTTTTCTTCACAAGAAAAGGTCAGCCTTCAAAAACCTTTTTCTCTTTTCACGAAGCCCTAAGACTTTACCCTGCTGCCTGCTCTTCTGCTGCAGCCGCAAACACCAATTAGCCGCCACCCTTAAAGACTCCGTGCTCTGCTCCCCTCTGCCTTCGCACAAGCCTTTTTGCCCGTCCCTTGCTTGCCTGCCTACAAAAACCCTAGGACAAAAGTCCTTTTATAGGCTGCAAACTCTATGCAGGCTATCGGGTGGGCCTAGTCACAATCAGGAAGCGAACAAAGCTTCACATGAAACCCTCACGCGTGGACACCACGAGAACAAAACACACTCACTTTTCTCTTTCACACGGTTTTGCTTGCAGCAGCACATGGGTGGGCCAGTTTTCATCTCCTCATGCAGGAAGTCAGCACATGGCTTTCACAACGTGGGCCCCACTCAAAGTATCTCTTCACGAGACGTCCCTATCATTTCATGCGTTCACAGACCGCGGCGGTCGACCGCGAGCCATATGCAAAGCTGAGTAACTTCCAGAGAGTTTGGCGGTCGACCGTGGCGGTCGACCGCGAGTACTGTAGCACTGCATATCAGCTTAGTAAAATCAATTAAAAATAGTAAAACAGATCTAAAAATTATTAAATTTTGTGAGAAGGTTCTAGACATGTAGAATGACATGTTAGAGAAAGAATTTATGAAAAAACATTTCCCAGTTGAGAGAAATAAATGTTTGAACACAGATTTACAGTTTCTGAAAAACTGCTGACATACACGATTTTGTAAAATCAATTGGGCACAGTAAATCAACTCCAAAAATAGTAAAATTTTGAGTGAAGTTTCTAAACATGTAGATAAACATGTCAAAGAAAGAATTTCTTGAATATCACTTCCCATTTATGAAAACTCATCTGTTTTGTAAAACATACACGAACATGTACACGAACAAAAACATGATTTTGTAAATTCCATTAAACATAACAAATCAATTCTAAACTTGATGAAACTTTGCGAAATATTTATAAACATGAAAAAAAATATGTTAGAAAAAGAATTTCTCAAATTAAATTTCCATTTGTGAAAACTCATGTATTTTGCAAGTGTGTCCGAAGCATGAAAACCCAAAACCATGCATGTATATATATAACTATATATATACATAGAAACCAAATACGTGTGTATATATGATATTGAGCTTAAGGTATTTAACACATATAATATAAAACCTAAACTAAGTTACCCAAGCTAGATCTTAATCTTCAATAAGCTCTTCTTGGTAATCTCGCGGATGAAGCTTGAACTTGATCTTTAACTTTGAATTGCAAGTGTAAGGACCGTGATTTTCGATTATGATTTGAATAAATTTTTCTGGTATTTAAATATTAAATATTATTTTTCTAAAAGAGTATTTGTATTTTCCCTAATTTTCTATGAATTAAAAATACGATATTATAATATTTTAATGGTTTTGCTAATTATAAATTTAGCTGTTCGGTAAAACTTTTTAAATTAATAGTTAATTATTCATTATTGTTATTATTATTATTTTGACCATAAAATTTTAATATTTATTTGAATAAATTTCCTTGTATTTTTTTATATAGGGGTATTTTCCCTGCGTTTTCCCTCTCACCGGTATATCACTCTGTATCTCTCTCTCTTCATCTCTCTCTCTCTCCTACCCTACTTCCCCTAAATCACTCCTTAATTTCCTCCTCATTTCCCGCAATTCCCTCCTCGTGTTTCCCCCCCTTCTTTTTTAATCTCTCGTGCTCTCTCTCTCTCACTCACGAGCTCTTTTTCTCTCCTGTCTCACTCTCTTCTCTCAGCTCTCTTTATATCTCTCTCTCTCTCTCTCCCCCCATCATCACCACCATCAACCTCTCTCTGTCACTCTCGTCCCCCTCTCTCGTTCTCTCTCTCCTTGTCCTCCAGCTCCCCAAGATATACTCCGTTTGATCAAGAGCCGACCGCCGCCGCCAGCTTCGTCGGCCACAACGCCTCCCCGTCGAGCCGTCGGAGATCGCCGCACCAAGCTCGCCTTCGACCACATCTCTCCTTCCTCTGCAACCACCGTCGCTATCTCCTCTCACGACCGACGCTCGAACCCTTCCACCGCCAGCTCCACCCAGTTCGCCGCCTCCTCGCGCCGTTCCTTCCAACGAGATCTGACGACCGCGCCCAAACCCGCCAGCCAAGCTCGCCGCCCTGAGCTCTGACCCGAGCTCCGACGAGCTGCCTCCAGCTCCCCTCCGCTTCCCCCTCTCTCCCTTGAGCTCGCCGCTAGCCGAGCCTCCAGCGACGCCCCGCCAGCCGCGACTGCCCCTCCCCGACGCTCTGGCCACCGACCTCAACCACCCGAGCCGCCGCCTTCAAAGCCGCGCCGACAGCCCCAAATCCGACAGCCCCCATCACCAGATCATCTCCGACCACCAAGCTCAGCCCGAGCTCCTCCAAACCTCGCCGACGCCGTTCAGCCCGACGCCGTCCAGATCCGCTCGCCGCACCCGTTGTGCGCGTCGCCGAAGTAGTGAGCAGCGAACAGCAACAACCCCCGCCGCTTCAGATCCGTTGTACCGTGACTGTACGGCACCGCCGCTCGTCATCAGGCCCCTTGGCCTCGTAGGCAAGATCCTACTTCTCTTGATTTGTCAGTTCAATTTTAGATCTGTGAATTAATTATATGCATGTTTAGACTGTATTACGATTATGTTGTATGTTGTGATACATCTCCGTGGGATTGTTTGATGAACAATATTTAAATTATAAGGTGTTTTTTTGTGAAAGAAAAGAAAAGAATAATTTTAAAGAATATTTTTAGAATTAATTATAATGAGGAAATATTTTAAAGGAACTATTTGGTAAAAGGACTTTTGAATAAATAGATTTATGATTTTATGATTAGAAATAATTTAAAGGAAATTATTTTGTAAAAGATTATTTTGGAATTAATAAGCTAATTATTTTTAAAGGTTAGTTTAAAAATAAATGGTTTATTTTGAGTAATTATAATAATAGATATTTTAAAAGAATTTATTATACTATACATGCACGTCCGATTCATAGTTATCCCATACAGTCAAGTCATATTGAGACTCGTAATTATATTTCATGTGATTACTCATTTGATTCGCGTTATTGTCTGATATCACATCTTTATCGTGTTTCCTTATACTTATGCTTGATTGCATTAGCCTAGAATTCCTTACAGGTTTGCTTTGCAATTCGCTGCCGGGAAACGTACTATTGTTTGCAGCCTTGTATAATTAATTACCGGCCTTGTATATTATTGATGGCCTTGTATTGTATTCGTTGACTCATTTATGGCTGTGTATCATTGCGGTGGATGGCTTTCGTGCCTATGTATTTGGTTTCATTCCTGTGTCGGCTATACGCCTTGATTTTCCTCCAAATTGTGGAGATGAACCGACTTTATTCTTGTAGGCGATTTCGCCGTTCTCACTAAAATAGGGAGGGGAGATTAACGTCCTGATTTATTGACAATCCTAATTTGAGCCCCTCTACACCTAGGATGATTTGTTTAGACTCTTTCATTCATTCTATTGCTCAATTATTCGAAATTGAATCCGAAGTCGCTTCTCGTTTCCTGTGTCGACCTATCTACAATGGAACTAGATCTTGAGATTCTCCCCGTTGACGTCGTAGGATTCCCTGTTATGTCGTCATTATACTTATGATTATTTTCTATATTTCCTTTGGATGGATCGCTTCCTCGTTTAGCGTGTATACTTCCTTTTCGACAGTTAGTAGTTATTTCTTTATTCTGCATCGATCTATCTATCATCGGACTTGACTGAAGGATTTCTTCTTCATCATTTCTAGTGCATTATAATATTACTATTTTCATAAATACCTATATATATATACTATAACAAATCATTATTACATGATATGTCATAATATTATTGCACATGACTTGTTACATTACTATTGCCTTGCTGTGATTGAGAACCCTTATCAGTCATGACCATAGTGGCCTTGTGTGACCTAGAGACATCTGTGTGTTGACTTAGAAAATCAAGAAGAGTTGGGGTGGGAAAGTATTTGTTCATGTGATTGGATATGGTTGTTGATATATCTTCCAGGCTCGTACCAGTGGATCGGTGTCGCCATTGGGGTTGGTTTGTTGAGTCAAAGTAGATCGGTGTCGCTACTTTGGTTCATGAATTTATTTGCTTGGATGATGTGCGAACAATCAGTTATAAGATGATATGAACGTTGACTCTGTGTGAGATTTGTACCAGTGACCTGTTATAGAATGGCTAGTTACATGACCTTGTTACTTGAGGTGATTATGGATTCTTGTGAGATGTAGGCCTGTTGTATTTCTCTTATACATAGATCGGGATTAATATTTAATTATCTATAATTTGAGACATATGGTATATACATGAGGGTTTTCTTGTTTGGATTATTTCGCTCGACGTACTACGTCTCGAGTTGTAGATTTTTAAGTATTAATTTCATCTAGTGTATGACCGTGTTACTTGGATGATTATTCTGATCGCTGGCTGCATGATCGACTTGTTGCTTTGTTGATTTTCTTGGATTCTCCTGATTATTATATTCTAGTGGTAGATTGCATTTAGGTTATTAGTATTCCAGTAGCATGCTTCTTTTACTATTATTACTGTTTTTGCTTAGGTTGTTCGACTGTTCCTATTTCTCCATTGTGGGATCTTGCCGTGTGCCATGCACCCTGACGTACACCTGTTTTTCTCTGGTGTACATCAGATTTAGGAGATGAACAGCCTCAGTTCGGGATAGTACAGAAGCCAAAGGATTTGTAGCAGTGAGGTCTTCCAGATGGATCAGAAGAACAATCTGAAGCTTAGACTTTTTCTTTCTGTAGTAGTTGATGGGTGCTAGATATTTTTCTACAGAATCTTACTTTAGTCCGATGTTGGATTTAGTTGTTTTAGCAGTACCTTCCTTTTATTTCTATTAGACTATGTATTTTTATATTTTTAGTTGGACTGTTTTGTAATAAGGGCGTGTTTGACCCAACTCTGTGTCTCGGATGATATTTCAGTTGTGATATGTATATTTTCTATCTGTGTTGTTTATTATATTCTCGCTACTATGATCGGGGACCTGTGACTTTGCATTGTATTATTTCCAGACGCTTAGCGTATTAGGTTGAGGAGAAATATTCATTTTATTTATTCTCCTTAATCTAATACGTCGCGGGCTTGTTCGCGTTCCGATTCCCTGGTATTTTGGGAAGCGGGGCGTGATAGGTTTTAGTGGTGGCCCATGCAGGTCACAGTCCTGAGTCCTCACCAGTTAGAATATAGTAGACAATTTAGATACATATCATATTTCATCCGTAAGACTAGGTTTAAGCCCTTATACTATTATTTTAATAAACTATGTTTTAGTTACTTACTTACCTGATTTTGACTTGATCTTGACCTTAATTTTCCTCTTGATTCTCGCCTTCTTTAGAGCCATGGTGACGACTCGTGGCAATGGTAACTCGTCCGGTAGTAGTGACCCGCCGCCGGAAGTGGAACCGCACCAGCTTTTGGAGATGATTCATGGATTGGTGGCAAATCAGCAGTTCTTGGCTGGGCTTTTGCGGCATCAGCCTCCCCATCGTCCAGAGTCTAGTGTTAGGAAGTTCCGGTATATGCGGCCCCCTTCTTTCTCTGGTGCTGAAGGACCCCTGGCAACGAAGGAATTCTTGAAGGTCACTGAGACTATTCTCACGGTGACCCGCATTCCCCATGCTGAATGAGTGGACCTCATGGATATCCAGCTCACCGACACCGCTCGGATTTGGTGGACTGCAGAGAAGACTCATATGGAGAGGCCCATCCTATGGGAGACATTCACCGAGCGCTTCAACAGGAAATATTTTCCTCAGTCAGCTCGGGATGAACTCCTACGTAGATTTGTTGAGCTCAAGCAAGAAGGGCGAACAGTTGATGAGTACGAGGCCGAGTTTTCTTCTTTGAGCCGATATGCTCCCCACTTGGTTACAAACCCCACTATCAGGAGGCATCAGTTCCAGAAGGGTCTGGACAAGTATATTAGATTGGCTCTAGCTGTGTAAGACCCCGTTGATTTTGACAACTTACAAGTGTGAATATGAGTGAATAAAGATATTTAATATATATTATATATATATATATATCGTTGTTGCATGGTCATGCATGGAAAATGATATTTGAACTTATGAGCATGTGTATATGCCCCAGGTATGAGGAAGAGTTGCAAGTTTGCAAATCGTGTGCAAAAGAAATCGAAGTATGCAGATTTTTGTTCATGAGTCGACTCATAACATATCATGAGTCGACTGATCAGGTTGAGTCGACTTGCGCCTGTCATAAGTCGACTCATGATGTCGAGTCCTGTTCCCATTTTCTTTCTGCTGAGTCGACTCATAATTTATGAGTCGACCCATGAGTCATGAGTCGACTCATGACATATCATGAGTCGACTTATCGACGTTTTTCTGGGTGTTTTCGGGTCGGGTTTGCTGGGTTTCGGGTCGGGTTTTCATTGACTTATATATACTTCCCTCACCCGAAAACTCTCATTTTTCATCTGAACTCCCAAGAAACCCTAACCCCTCTTCCTCTCCTTCAAACCCTAGCTCGTTTTTGGGATTCTTGGTGATCTTGGGGGCGTTTCAAGGGGTTTTCAGTGCTTTCTCTTGGATTTCAGCGAAGGGGATTACTATTCTTCGCATTTGAGGCGAGTAGCATCTCACCCAAACCCTTCCCTATATTTTTATTTATTTATAAACGTTTTTATGAGTTTTATTGAGCCTAAGCCTTATCTTCAAGTATAAATCAATGATCTTGATAGGGTGAATGCTAGAAATCATGTGTTTAAGATTTTAAATCCCCACCAACCAGTTTTTAATGAAAACCCAGATCTGGAATTTTGTTTAAAGGATAAAAACATGAGTATTTATATTGGTTTAATGTTTTTCCTTCATGTTTAGGGCTAAATGTTAGATCTAACCTATAAGAGATCGTTTCCCATGATAGATATGTTTTTCTTACTGTATAATAGGGTAAAATTGAAGGTTAGATATGTTGTATATCAAAAGAATTGAAATGGGTAACGTTTAGATCAAGTTCCAGTTCGTTATATGCAGATTTCAGCCCGTGAGTCGACTCACGACTCATCATGAGTCGACTCATCAGGTTGAGTCGACTCATGACCTGTCATGAGTCGACTCACGAAGTGTTATGATGTTTCCTTTTTGCTTCTGTTGAGTCGACTCGTCAATATACGAGTCGACCCATGAGCTATGAGTCGACTCATAAAAATCATGAGTCGACTCACGAAGTTGTTTCCTGTTGCCATTTACCTTCTGTTCAGTCGACTCGTTATTGGTCACGAGTCGACCCATGAGGCTTGAGTCGACTCATTAGTGAGCATGAGTCGACTCATCTGAGATTTTCCTGTTTTCTTCGTATCTCTGTGAAATCACATGCTGTATACAAACTTATAGATTGAACTCATATGCTATATATGTAAGATGATCTTTTCCTGATACAAAGTTAAGATTTGTACAGCAAGACATGTGTAAGAGTTGAATAGACATTTCTTTACTAGTGATAACTTCATGGTTCATATAAAGTCCTCGTGTTGGACTCTAAGCGACTAAAGTCCTCGTGTTGGACTCTAAGCGACTAAAGTCCTCGTGTTGGACTATAAGCGACTAAAGTCCTCGTGTTGGACTATAAGCGACTAAAGACCCCGTGTCGGGCAATTCTTTGCTGAACCTTGAGCTTAATACACATTTGGGTATTTGAGTATGACATTTTTATGTAGTTGGACATGATAGTGGCATGAGCTGTGCCTAACACTTATTTCGACTACGATATTTTGACATAGATGTGTTTATTATAAGAATGGGATTGTTATCTTTTCTTTATTGTTCATGTATTAGACTCCGGGCTTGGTATTTAGGGATCTACAATTTGAGATACAAGGTATATACATGAGGGTTTCCTTGTTTGGATTATTTCGCTCGACGTACCTATGCTCGTGTTGTATTCCCCTAAGTACTAAGACCCATATCTGTTTGTATAATAATTTAATGCTATTATACATTATTGTATTTTCATATACAACGAGCCCTATCCCTTGGGGTTGGTTGTGATGTTGCTCGCTAGCGCTTTGACGCTCGTTGTCCCTCCCCCTTTTCAGGTCACGAGCCAGGAGCACGGAGAGCCGCAGGTTGATAGCGGACTACTTTAGTGTTCAGCTTTATTTTATTTATCTATGTATTACTTTTCTTTGGGCTCCACTGTAGTTGTTGTCAGACATTTGAGAGTTTATTCTAGAGTTGTAAAGGCTGTGTTGCCTTAATTTCCTTTACTCAGACTTACTGTGTTTTGAGACTTGTAAGAACTCCAGTTTATTTCATTTCAGATTTTGACTATGTACTACAGTTTATTTCGTTGATGAGATGTATTGTGTTCTATCATTTCATCCAGTATTGTTGATGCACTTTTCACTTGCTTTGTACCTACACCTGTTGTTGACTCCACTAGAGAGATAGTGATTGTGATGGTGAAACATGTTACTGCACGGTGTAGTGCATGGCAGGTTTGACATCCATGGTTTCACCTCGGACTGCAGCCGTGTGTGAACCCAGGGGCGTCACAAGCTGGTAGAGCACTTGCGACCCACGACGCCGTGTTAGATGCAGTACGCGAGATCGAGAGCATTCAAAGGGAGCCTGAAGACCCACATGTGATCCAGAGCAGGACACCAATAGCCCCAGCCCAAGATGACGAGCGTCCACCTTCGAGGCAGCAGCAGATCCGCAGCGACAGTAGTTTTCTCAGCGCCAGCCACTTCCTCATGTGCATCCCTATCAGTATCCTGGAGTGCAGACTTGCGGCCAGTCTTCAGTGAAGTGTTCTTATTGTGGGCACGCTGGGCATACCCAGCAAGAGTGTCACAGGCGTCTTCGTCTGTGCTACACATGTGGATCCCCCGACCATGTCAGTCAGAACTGTCCGCAACGACAACAGACCCGCTTGTCCCCTGCTCCAGTTCGAGCAGCTCTTCCAGCTCTACCTCGACCTGCCCCAGTAGCACCGGCTCAGCAGGGACCCTATCCTCCAGTAGGCCATTTTCCTCCATAGCAGCAGGTTTATCAGGAAGTGCAGATGCAGCAACCACCACGTCAGACATTCATAATTACGGCCGTGGAAGCCGAGGCAAACGACCAGGTTATTACAGGTAAGAGTTGTTCATTCTCAATTCTACTTGCATGTGATTTTCCTTATTAGTATTGCCTGATGATATTATGATAGGATTTATTTATGAGTGCTAGTTTAGATGTATTTTCTTCCTACTGTAATAGGCAACGTTCTTGTTTCTTCCGTTCTTACTTTATCACCCTTTGACTCTAGGGCTTTCCGTTGTTTCTTGTCTCGTCGATTTGCGAGTACTCACTCCCGTTCCATATTTTTGCCCTTGGTTTAAATTCCGAGGACGGAATTTGTTTTAAGGGGGGTAGGATGTAAGGACCGTGATTTTCGATTGTGATTTGAATAAATTTTTCTGTTATTTAAATATTAAATATTATTTTTCTAAAAGAGTATTTGTATTTTTCCTAATTTTCTATGATTTAAAAATACGGTATTATAATATTTTAATAGTTTTGCTAATTATAAATTTAGCTGTTCGGTAAAACTTTTTAAATTAATAGTTAATTATTCATTATTGTTATTATTATTATTTTGACCATAAAATTTTAATATTTATTTGAATAAATTTCCTTGTATTTTTTATATAGGGGTATTTTCCCTGCGTTTTCCCTCTCACCGGTATATCACTCTGTATCTCTCTCTCTTCATCTCTCTCTCTCTCTCTCCTACCCTACTTCCCCTAAATCACTCCTTAATTTCCTCCTCATTTCCCACAATTCCCTCCTTGTGTTTCCCCTTCTTCTTTTTTAATCTCTCGTGCTCTCTCTCTCACTCACGAGCTCTTTTTCTCTCCTGTCTCACTCTCTTCTCTCAGCTCTCTTTATATATATATATATATATATATATATATATATATATATATATATATCTCCCCATCATCACCACCATCAACCTCTCTCTGTCACTCTCGTCCCCCTCTCTCATTCTCTCTCTCCTCGTCCTCCAGCTCCCCACGAGCTCCTCCGTTCGATCAAGAGCCGACCGCCACCGCAAGCTTCGTCGGCCACAACGCCTCCCTGTCGAGCCGTCGGAGATCGCCGCACCAAGCTCTCCTTCGACCACATCTCTCCCTCCTCTGCAACCATCGTCGCTATCTCCTCTCACGACCGCCGCTCGAACCCTTCCACCGCCAGCTCCGCCCAGTTCGCCGCCTCCTCATGCCGCTCCTTCCAACGAGATCTGATGACCGCGCCCAAACCCGCCAGCCAAGCTCGCCGCCCTAAGCTCTGACACGTGCTCCGACAAGCTGCCTCCAGCTCCCCTCCGCTTCCCCCTCTCGCCCTTGAGCTTGCCGCCAGCCGAGCCTCCAGCGACGCCCCGCCAGCCGCGACTGCCCCTCCCCGACGCTCTGGCCACCGACCTCAACCACCCGAGCCGCCGCCTTCAAAGCCGCGCCGACAGCCCCAAATCTGATAGCCCCCATCACCAGCTCATCTCCGACCGCAAAGATCAGCTCGAGCTCCTCCAAGCCTCGCCGACGCCGTTCAGCCCGACGCCGTCCAGATCCGCCCGCCTCACCCATTGTGCGCGTCGCCAAAGTAGTGAGCAGCGAACAGTGACAACCCCCGCTGCTTCAGATCCGTTGTACCGTGACTGTACGACACCGCCGCTCGTCATCAGGCCCCTTGGCCTCGTAGGCAAGATCCTACTTCTCTTGATTTGTCAGTTCAATTTTAGATCTGCGAATTAATTATATGCATGTTTAGACTGTATTACGATTATGTTGTATGTTGTGATACATCTGCGTGGGATTGTTTGATGAACAATATTTAAATTATGAGGTGTTTTTTTGAGAAAGAAAAGAAAAGAATAATTTTAAAGAATATTTTTAGAATTAATTATAATGAGGAAATATTTTAAAGGAACTATTTGGTAAAAGGACTTTTGAATAAATAGATTTATGATTTTATGATTAGAAATAATTTAAAGGAAATTATTTTGTTAAAGATTATTTTGTAAAAGATTATTTTGGAATTAATAAGCTAATTATTTTTAAAGGTTAGTTTAAAAATAAATGGTTTATTTTGAGTAATTATAATAATAGATATTTTAAAAGAATTTATTATACTATACATGCACGTCCGATTCATAGTTATCCCATACAGTCAAGTCATATTGAGACTCGTAATTATATTTCATGTGATTACTCATTTGATTCGCGTTATTGTCTGATATCACATCTTTATCGTGCTTTCTTATACTTATGCTTGATTGCATTAGCCAAGAATTCCTTACAGGTTTGCTTTGCAATTCGCTGCCAGGAAACGTGTTGGCCTTCTCGTTTTGATGATGTTTAACAAACAATTTATATCTAATATTGCTTGTCTAGTGTTTGTGTATTCCTATGTATTGTAGACAAACAACGTTGTTGGAGGTTGGATGGATTGATCCTACACGATCACATCAAATGGAGGTTGGTGGAATGTCGGTGAAGCCTTGCAATTCAAGTTAAAGATCAAGTTCAAGCTTCATCCGCATGTGTACCAAGTTGAGCTACAATGAAGATCAAGATTGCTTGGGTAATGTAGTTTAGATTTTATATCATGTGTGTTAAGTACTCTAAGCTTAATTATCTATACACACACATTTATTGGTTTCTTCGTATATATATATAGTTATATATATATACATAAGTTTTTTTTTCTATACATACATGTGCTCTTGAGTTTTCATATGAAATCACATATTTCATATTTTCGTTTGTGTTTTTGAAAACATTGCATAGAATATGCATTTTTGTGAAAATACTGTCTTATTAGTTTATAGACTTCAATATCAGTTTATACATGTTTTACTAAGTCTATAAAAACATTTCATAAAGTTTCAAAAGTTGGTTTATGTCAAAACATCAAAATTCAAGTATCTCATATTTTCATGTTTTGGACTATTTTGTAAAATGATGATATTTTTCATTTGGGAAGTCCTTTTTGGAAACCAGTCGTTGTAGCATGTTTATTATCATGTCTACAATCATTCCCCAAAGTTTTACATTTTTTGGAATTTATTTGATATTTTTAAACAGGGTTTTAAAATCAGAAAAACGGGTTTCAAAATCTTTTTCTGGAATATCAGTTATCGGTCGACCGATCCGGTCGACCGCTCATTTGATTTTTCTGACAGACTGCAACAGAGAGCTGGTCGGTCGACCGAACCGGTCGACCGAAAGCTCCATCGGTCGACCGCCGAAATTTCCGGTCGACCGACGAAAGAGCCGTTGGCTCCTAACGGCTATTTCTGAGCTGCTCTCTCTGGGGCTGTTTTATCATTTGGTTTGGGGATTTTTAGCTGAGGTTTTGGAGGATATAAATACCCTCTTTGATCTCAGTTTTCAAGTAATAAAAGAAGTTTTTTAAATAAGGATTTAAACAAGGGTTTGAGTTTGTTTAGTTTGTTTTTGGGGTTTGCTGTTACAAAGAGGAGTTTGCATCACCAGTTGAGGATTTCATCTTCAATAGCTTCTCATCCTCTCTTTGTGTTTATAGAGAAGTTTTCTAACTCTTTTCCCTAGCAATTTCATTATTGATTTTCATATATTAATTATTGCTAGTTTGCTATTTGAGTTAGATTTGATTTTATCTCATTGTTACACACACCCACTTTGAGCTTATTGTATTTACATACATAGTATATTAGGGTTGTGAGAGTTTGTAACATTGAGTTGTGCTAAATTGAGTTCTCATCTATTGTAGAGAACAAATTTATATTTGTCACATTGTGAGTGTTGTAAGGTTTTCGGTGAGCTAGAAAACCGAGTGTGTTGTGAAGTTTTCGGTGAACTAGAAAACCGATTGTGAGGAGTAAACGTTGTTCGGGTGAGCGTAGAAAACCCGGTTGTGATAGTGGATTTCTCCCCGGGAGTGGGGAGCGGAGACGTAGGACGGAAGGTTCGAACTCCGTGATCATATCTTGTGTTTGAGTGTGCTTTGGCGTTTATTTATACTTGTGTTTATATTTCTTATCGCCATTGTCATTAGCTCATTATTTATATGATCCACTATCTAGTTCATATTGTTTACCCTTGTATTAGTTTACATATCCTTGCATATATCATATTGTATATCTCTTTGGTAGGATATATCATCTTGTGTTAGTTTATATATCCTTGCACATACATTGCCTATATCTCTTTGTTAGGATATATCTTGTTGTTCATATTGCTTATTCTTGCTTATATCTCTCGTATACCTATCTTGCAAGAATATAGTTGTTAAGTAATTTTAATTGGCATTTAAATCGGATTAGATTAGCATAAGACCCTAATCACCCCCCTCTAGTGTCTAACAATTGGTATCAGAGCTTGGTGCTCTTTGATTTAAGGTCTAATCGCCTTGAGTTAAAGATCCAAGTTATCTTGTTGTGCTAATCTTGTTTTGATTGCATTTGCATCTTGCTTGCCTTGTATATTATGGATATGCATGGTTTAGGTTATGCCATCAATATTGCTCCTAGATTAGATAATTTTCCCTATGCCCAATGGTGTGTTAGATTTAAACTTTTTGTTCAATCTGAACACTTTGATTTATGGGAAATTATAGATGCTGCTTATATTGTGCCCACTTTGGGAAAATCCAAGTGGAATAAAAATGATCATTGTATGTTTACAATGAACAATATTTTGTTAGAATATTTGCTAAATGCTTTTAATTCATCTATATCTAACAAGTTTGTTCATTTTGATAGTGCTTACAAACTTTGAAAATTTATAGAAGCACATCAAGAAGACTTGGAGGCGATCCGACAAGCTTTGGAGGATCTCGTTTCAAGTTCTAAAGGAGCTTCATGCACACGAGCACTAGGCGATAGCCCTAGTGAGGTTTGCGAGTTCGAATTCATAAATAATTTATCTAGTGACGAACTTGCTTGTGCTTCCGAAAAATTATTGCATGCCTATAAGAAATTGCAAAATGATTTTATTGATTTAAAATGCAAGCATGATAATTTAGAATCCGATCATGAGTTGTTGATTTCTAAGTTTGATAATATTTCTAATGAGAATGTGATCCTCAAAGAAAAGAATGCTAAATTAACTTCGGATCATGATTCATTGCTTTCAAACTTTGCTATTTTAACTTATGAAAAAGAAAATTCCATGCTAGAAGTAGAGTCTATTAGAAATGAAGTTCTATCATTCAAAAATGATCATGTTTGCCCTTCTTCTTATGACAATGCACACATATCTCATGATGAATTGAATCTTGTAAAAAACCGCATATCTTATTTAGATTCAACCTTAAAAGCATGCATTGTGAAAAATGATAAGCTTATGGACTTGTGTGCAAAGTCCCGTGTTAACACTTCCAAATCAAACACCTATTATGCACACATGTATAGCAAAATTTATAAATGCTCTATTTGCGGCCGTAAAGGCCACTTAGCTAAATTTTGCTATGATGCACAAAAACATAAGAATATTAATCCTTCTTGTGCATCTCATAAGACTTCTTCATCACATTCACATGTACACACACATATAGATAATCATAAACATGTCCATGTGTACAAATGTGATTTTTGTAGTCGATTTGGTCACTTGGCCAAATTTTGTTTTGATTTAAAGAGAGTTTCACATTTGCAAAACAATTTTAAAAGACCATCCATGTTTGTAAATGTTTCTAATGTCTCCCGTGCACAACCGTTTGGTCAACATAAGCAAATGCTTCCTTTCCATTGTACTTATTGCAATCGGAAGGGTCATTTGAGTAATTTTTGTTATGACCGTATTCGTGCACCACATGCGCCTAAGAGGGTTCATAACCCTATGGTTTTGAGCTTTATTGATAGGGGTCATGTCCCTAAACAATCTGGCACCAAGAATGCTTGGGTGCCAAAATAATTTTTAAACCAAGAATTTTAGTGTTTTTATTTTTTCTCTCTCTTGGTTTTGAAAAATGTATTTTAAACTTTTATGAAAACAATTCCTTTTATTGGTTAAATTCTTTTGTTTTCATGATCATTGTTTTTACTTTGATGAGGGGTTTGCGTTTATATAACCCTTCGGGTTTATTGGGTGTTTATTTCCAAATCATGTTTACCGGATGCTAAAATGATTATATGGGTTAGAACAAGCTTGAGAGCTTGATATATTGTTGCCTCTCTTGAAATTCTTTTGTTAAAGATTTTGTTTTGATTTGTTGCTTTGAATTCATTATATTTCATTTATATGATGATATTTATATGTTTGTGCTCATGGATCATCTATTCGTGCCTTATAATGTATTCTATATGTGATTTGATCAAGCTTTACAAAGAATTTTTTTTTTGATCAAACATTGTTTTTGAACTTAAATCTTGATTTATGATTTCATTAATTACTTTGTTTTCATTTGAAAACTTTTTGCATGATTCTCATGTTCCTTCACTTTTGATTTCATAAATCTACTCTTATACATGTTTTTATGTTCTTTGATATGAGACACTACTTTTCATATTGATATACTCATGTGTTCTCATTATCTTTTTGTATGTGAGTTGTGTTTAGCATTTACGCTTGCTCACATATATTTGCCTTAATCTTTATTGCATATATTTTATATGGCATTTTGATAGGGGGAGCTATTCCCTATTCTATGTTTGTTTTTTATACTCACCCATGCTTATTGATAGGGGGAGCTTTCGCTCTTTTTATTCTTTTGTCCCCTTTTTAATGTTGTCAAAGGGAGAGAAATATTATGAGTATATTCTTTCTTGTTTATATGCATGATATATTATACTTTGTATATTTGTTTTCTTTCATGCATATATCTCTTTTTGTAAATTGTTTGTCATCATCAAAAAAGGGGAGATTGTTGGCCTTCTTGTTTTGATGATGTTTAACAAACAATTTACATCTAATGTTGTTTGTCTAGTGTTTGTGCATTCCTATGTATTGTAGACAAACAACGTTGTTGGAGGTTGGATAGATTGATCCTACACGATCACATCAAATGGAGGTTGGTGGAATGTCGGTGAAGCCTTGCAATTCAAGTTAAAGATCAAGTTCAAGCTTCATCCGCATGTGTACCAAGTTGAGCTACAATGAAGATCAAGATTGCTTGGGTAATGTAGTTTAGATTTTATATCATGTGTGTTAAGTACTCTAAGTTTAATTATCTATACACACACATTTATTGGTTTCTTCGTATATATATATAGTTATATATATATACATAAGTTTTGTTTTCTATACATACATGTGCTCTTGAGTTTTCATATGAAATCACATATTTCATATTTTCGTTTGTGTTTTTGAAAACATTGCATATAATATGCATTTTTGTGAAAATACTGTCTTATTAGTTTATAGACTTCAATATCAGTTTATACATGTTTTACTAAGTCTATAAAAACATTTCACAAAGTTTCAAAAGTTGGTTTATGTCAAAACATCAAAATTCAAGTATCTCATATTTTCATGTTTTGGACTATTTTGTAAAATGATGATATTTTTCATTTGGGAAGTCCTTTTTGGAAACCAGTCGTTGTAGCATGTTTATTATCATGTCTACAATCATTCTCCAAAGTTTTACATTTTTTGGAATTTATTTGATATTTTTAAACAGGGTTTTAAAATCAGAAAAACGGGTTTCAAAATCTTTTTCTGGAATATCAGTTATCGGTCGACCGATCCGGTCGACCGCTCATTTGATTTTTCCGACAGACTACAACAGAGAGCTGGTCGGTCGACCGAACCGGTCGACCGAAAGCTCCATCGGTCGACCGCCGAAATTTCCGGTCGACCGATGAAAGAGCCGTTGGCTCCTAACGGCTATTTCTGAGCTGCTCTCTCTGGGGCTGTTTTGTCATTTGGTTTGGGGATTTTTAGCTGAGGTTTTGGAGGATATAAATACCCTCTTTGATCTTAGTTTTCAAGTAATAAAAGAAGTTTTTTAAATAAGGATTTAAACAAGGGTTTGAGTTTGTTTAGTTTGTTTTTGGGGTTTGCTGTTACAAAGAGGAGTTTGCATCACCAGTTGAGGATTTCATCTTCAATAGCTTCTCATCCTCTCTTTGTGTTTATAGAGAAGTTTTCTAACTCTTTTCCCTAGCAATTTCATTATTGATTTTCATATATTAATTATTGTTAGTTTGCTATTTGAGTTAGATTTGATTTTATCTCATTGTTACACAC
>BQKN01064827.1:0-29535 GCA_022839385.1 Asparagus kiusianus
AAGTTGTAACAGATCTCAAAAAGAGCAATGAAAACAGCAACTTTTCCCGAAAACAAGATGGCGACCACAGTGGGAGCCAATGATCTCGCTGCCGAGATCGTCGTGACGCAACCGGCCTTCAAGATCCGAGTGAATGAAGAGATCGAATACGAGTTCGATCAGCAGAAGTTCGAAGAGTACCTCTCTTCCTCCTCCTCCAGATCCGCATCCCCGAACCGGCGCAAGAAGACATCCTCTTCCAAGAACGTTCGTGGGACTCCCAGCTCCAAGATCCAAGAGCCCGTCACCGCCGCTGCCTTTGCACCATGCAACGTTCCCGCGTCATTTAGCATGGTCAAGGCTGCAAATCCGGCTCTCCCATCAACCTCAAAGGCGATGGAAGATGCAACTCCGGTTCTGTCCAAGAGGGCCCGCCAAAGACGGCGTCAACGCCTTGCTCTACAACAAACCAAAGCCGCTGAATCAACGGACGGGATCCACCATAACGAGGATCTAAAGTCCAGGTACCGCCAGGAGCAACAACGGCAAACCACTAACTCCTCCTCCGAAACTGAAGCGAACGAGTGGATTCGCGTGAAGAGGAATCGCTCCACCCTTGAGGAGCGAATCAAGAAGAGGCGGGCATTGCTCGCACATGCCCGACTTCTCCTAAAGAAGGCGGAGGAGATGCAGAAAGAAGTGGCGGCCACAAAGCCGTCTACAAGCAAGTGAGTGTGGTTCCCAAAGCCAAAACCAGCGCCTCAAACACAAGGGGGTGGAGTTGCTGCCCAAGATTTGTCAAAACCAGATCCGGTACCTTTAACGGAGCCAGGTAACAAAGGGAATCATTCAAAACCCAGGGTTCCTTTGAAGGGTCGCCTCGGTCCCTTACCGGTGAATCGAGGTAGAGTACCCATCAAAGAAAGACTGGGACCATTGAAAGGTCCCCAAGTTGCAAATCAGACTGGGGGTCGAATCAATCCCCCCAGGAAAGATGATAAAGGGAAAGCCCCTATCACTGACCGCATCGAGTTGCGGATCAAAGCACAAGAGCCCGTTTAGTTTTTACGCTCACAAAAGCGTAAAATTGAACGGGCCACTCTTGAGAAAACTAACCAAGTGTTGCATTCCCAAAGGGAAACACACTCATCTTATGATGAGAGTGTTATACCGGGGAATACGCACCAACACTCTATAGGTTGCTCCAGTTTTAAAGCTGATGAGTTGTACTATAGAGCTGGGGGTGTGGAAAAACCCCGGAAGAAATATGTGCAGGACATGGAGTCTCACTGCCCATGCGCCAATATCATCAAAGCGGTGCTGTCGGGATGCTACTGTGCCCAAACCCCAAGGAGAGTTTCGGTGTTCAAGAGAATTTCCACACCGAGGCATTCCCACAAGAAGAAGTTCGTCCGCCAAGAAGACGAATATCTAAGGGTGTCGGCTAATATGACCGGCAGAACGAGATCGACGCAACCCTTCAACCTGGATCAGCTTGCCAAAATATCCCGATGCATGACGCGGTTGCGGTCGGGAGCCATTGGCCGGAAGGACTACCGAATGGTACCAAAGGGGCTTTCTCTAGAAGAAGAGACGTCGGATACTGATTCAGACTCTTGCTCAGCTGTCGCGTCCGATGACACGGCATCGAGCACGGGGCAACCTTACTCATCGCTTATGATCAGCGCCGAACAAGTAACTAAGACACTTGAAGAGGCCCTGGCTAAGCAGAAAGAGGCTTTCAAAATCGAAATGGAAACGGCCATGCTACGGATGAGGGAAGAGCACGACCAACAAATTCGCGCTCTATCTAATCAGCTCGGTGAATCCAGCCGTCGTAACCTTGCTAACCAAGCAGGTAGCGATTCGGATGTGGATGAACCTCTCAATACCGAGAACCCTCCGGTTAACCAAAACGCGGGGGGTGGTCCTTCCAACAATGGTAATACAGGGGGTGGCCCCGTTATCCCTCTTTCAATTTGTCCAAGCTCCAGTACGAGCGAGGATGAGAAAATGAAAGATCTTGAGAGCAAAATCAACGCCCTGATGTCTGCTCGAGAGGTAAAGAAGACCGGCATTCCGTGTCCTTACCCGAAAGAGTGGGACTCGATCCCGTATCCGGCGAAGTTCAACCTGATCAACTTCACGCCGTTCGACGGAAGGGGCTCGCCCACTCAACATCTGATCTACTTCAAGTCCCACTTGGGCATGATCTCCGGCAATGAACCCTTGATGGTTCGGTCATTCGTCGGCACTCTTCGCGGAGCTGCCTTCGATTGGTATCGCCGTCTTAAATTTGGAAGCATCAACAGTTGGGAGGACTTGGAGAACACGTTCCTTACTCATTTCTTTGATGACGACGACGAGATATCCATTAGGACACTCTTCGATGAGAAACAAAAGAACGGAGAGTCGGTGGATACCTTCATCAAACGCTTCCGCAACAAGGCGATGAACTGCAAGGATCCCATCATGGAGGAGTTCATCTTGCAGACTTGTCATAACAACTTATCCATTAACATCTTGGATGTGATGGGAATAGAGCCGTCCGACACTCAAAAGGAAGAAGGCCGAGAGGAGCCAACCGATGGCTAATTCCCCAAACTCGAACTTCGCCTCTCGTGATGGGGGTGAAGCACCTGCAGCGGTTGCTAATCAGACGTCGCAACAGCAAACCCGGAGGCAACAAAAGACTTCGGATCAGAGGCCTCAAAAAGAGTATTCCTTCAAGGACGAAGATGTTCCAGCCATCTTCAAATCCCTCCTGGACAACAACAAGATCAAGCTCCCACCAATTGTGAATCAAGAGGAAGCTGACGATATTGCGGATCCGAAGTACTGCGCATACCACAGGAGGATCCATCACCCAACCAAGGCGTGCTTTACACTCAAGGATAGCATCCAAACCCTGGTTGAAGCCGGCGTCATAACGCTAGGGTAAGCCAGTCAAGAACGGCAAAACTCCAGTGGGTGCACGAGTATAAACTGTATCCCCAAACTCCAAAGAGTATACGAGTATAAACTGCTTCTCAATCCTCCGACCGGTATAAGAGGTTAAACTGCTCCCTGATACTCCAATAGGTTTATGAGTCTAAACTATTTCCTCCCTTCCACGGGAAGTTCCTAGAAGAATGCCATGCGTGGTATTCTTAAGGATAACCCGATCGTGCATCTAATTCAATGATACACCCAGTTTTACAAAGAAAAGCTGGGGGTGGATAATTCATCATTTACCACAATCAAAATCCCCTCTCGATTCCTTCAATGAACAAGAGGTCCCCAAATCAAACGATCAAACCATCTTACAGTTATGATCGTTCTGCACTTCCCACTTGGTCAAACCTGTTAAAGTTAGGGCCAAAGCTAGAATCCCCTCTCGATTCCTTCAATGAACGAGAGGTCCACAAATCAAGTAACCAGACCTATAAAAGTTAGGGTTGCTTGAATCTCTTCCGATTCTCGGAGTGGAGATCCCACTCTTAGTTTCACCTTGCCGGATTCTGGGGGTGGAGATCCCACTCCTAGTTTCACCTTTCGGATTCTGGGGGTGGAGATCCCACCCCGAGTTTCCTTTCTAATTGAAGATAGAATATAAAATTCTTCCTCTTCAAATGCTGGGAGATAGAATATAAAATTCTTCCTCTCCCATTTTCTCCTGTCTTTGCTTTTAGAAAAGACAGAGATGAAGTCAACGCCTAACACGCGTTGCCGGGTAGTCTATTCCCGTGAGAAAGACGAAGACTATGTATTCAAAATCATAGCACTAAGTCTAAGAAAAGTAACTTTCTTAGCACAACGTTACATGCGGAACGGATTTAAACAATCCGCATGCTAGCCCGATTCAAACGGTAATCGGTAAAGGCAAGTCAAACCCGTTGAGGGCTGGGGGTTTGCCAAAAATCCCAAAGTTAGCGCCTAACACGCGTTGCCGGTTAGTCCTTAACCGTTAAAAAGGACACAAGCCCACATATTCCACATTGTGGCAGGTTGTTATTAATAACGCCATAATCCGTGCTTCACACGCACGGGAAATTTTATCCCGAATCCTAAGTAGGGATAAGTCATCGCCTAACACACGTTGCCGGTTTAGTCTTTCACCGATTGAGAAAAGACACCAGAATTCCAAGTCTGGGGAATTTTATCCTGAAGCCTAAGGAAGGATGAGTCAGCGCCTAACACGCGTTGCCGGGTAGTCTATTCCTGTGAGAAAGACGAAGTCTACGTATTCAATATCGTAGCACTAAAAGAGTTAACTCTTTTAGCACGACGTCACATGCGGAACGGATTTAAACAATCCGCATGCTAGCCCGACTCAAACGGTAGTCGGTAAAGGCTCATCAAACCCGTTGATGGCTGAGAATTTGCCAAAAATTCTATAAATGCGAGTCATTGACGCACCAGCTCCATTAGTTGGTCTCGTGACTCAAGCATCCAACAACTTCAGAATTGGATCCACATATGCAGATGAATCAGCTTTTACAGATTGGTCCTGCAACCCCTCCACAAATTTCGGGTTATAAGTTTGTGGTCTAAATCTTGGGATTTCAACCCCAAATTCGTGGCCTCTTTGCAAATAAGCCCCTTTAAAAACTTTTAGGGACTGTTTTGCAAATAAACCCCTCAAACGATTCTTTAACCCTTTTGCATAAAACACCCCCACAATCCTTCATCAAATGAGCACAAATCAAAACCCCAAAATTTCAGTCCCATCTTTGCACAAGGCTCCCACGAATTTTGCAAATAGGCCTCCCAAAGTTTCGGCTATTTTTGCACAAAAAACCCCCACGAATTTCAGTCCTATTTTGCAAATAGGCCCTCCAAAATTCGGCTAATGGGGTGCCCACAAAAATCCAAAATCTTAAGGAGAAGTTGTTGGGTTCTTGAAGAAAAATCAATGGAGGGGAACTTGGAGGCTTGGAGGAAGAAGAAGAGGAGAAAACCTCTTTCTCTTGAAAATTCAAGTGTGAAAAGGGGTAATTCAAATGGGGGGGACCATAAACAAAAGACAAAGGAGGAATAAGACAAAACAAGAGGGAGGGGACCACGGGTGAACCAAGACACCCCTAGGGGTGTCTCGGCCTTGCCGAGGCACCCCGGGGGTGTTTGACCCAGTTTTGACCCCCCGAATCTTTTTCTGATCCCCCGATTGTTTTTGTGAACACCGATTCCTCGCCGATTGCCGATTGTTGGTGAATTCCACAAGTTGACTTTTGGCGATTTGAAACCCTAAGGTGGACACCGGTCAACGCGTAACCTTAGGTCAACGCCGGACAGCGCGTTGCGTCAAAAGTTAACCCACGCGGTTCAAAACCCTAAGGTAGACGCCGGTCAACGCGTAACCTTAGGTTAACGCCGGACAGCGTGTTGCGTCAAAAGTCAACACGTGACGACGAAAGTCAACACGTGACGACGAAGCTCAACCCAAGCGGTTCCAAAACCCTAAGGTGGACGCTGGTCAACGCGTAACCTTAGGTCAACGCCGGACAACGCGTTGCGTCAAAAGTCAACACGTGATGACGAAAGTCAACACGTGACGACAAAAGTCAACCCAAGCGGTTCCAAAACCCTAAGGTGGACGCCGGTCAACGCGTAACCTTAGGTCAACGCCGGACAGCGCGTTGCGGCAAAAGTCAACACGCGGCGACGAAAGTCAACGCGTGACGACAAAAGTCAACCCATGCGGATTCGAAACCCTAGGGCGTACGCCGGTCAACGCGTAACCATAGGTCAACGCCATTCAGCGCGTTGCAACAAAAAGTCAACCCCCAGTGATTCAGAACCCCAAGTCAACACGATGTGATAGGGACAACAAGTTCAAAAGTCAACCCAATGACACGAGCCAAACTCAACCCACCAGCTGTAAACTCGAGACTCCAACGACGGCCAGGCGATAAACGCAGCGCCGAAACAACTTCGGTCATTCGACAAAGCACCGGATAAACCGAAAATCGAAGGAGCCGAGAGTTAAAGCGAACCACAGGTCCCTTATGCCGACTGAAGGATGGACCAATCATATCCAAAGTATTCCGGTCTCTTCTATAAAAGAAACGAGTCCGAAACACTTTGGAGGGGGTATCTGTAGGCGTCAAAAATTGCCGATAGGTCCCCACAAACAGCTCAGTGTTAACGAGCGACGATGAACGTCACTACCCAGTTCACAAGAGTTCAAATGACGTCGGTGAGCGCCTGAAGTGAACCGATGAACCACGTGAGCCAACGGATGTCAGAATCACGGGGATACGGATTGACCGAAAACCCCGCAATTGGACCAACGCCTGCCATGTTCCGAGCATCCCACTGATAATCCAACCATCGGGATCAACAGAGCTCTTTGCCTGAATTCCAACGCATCCGAAATCACTCAGATCCGAGTTCGGACGAAAAGTCAACGAAGAATCAACGACGGGACAACGGCAGAATAACGGTAGCACCTCGGACCAGACTGAGGCACCCAGGGGCATCCCGGCGAGGTCGAAACACCCGAGGGGTGTCTTGGCAAAGCCAAGACACCCTAGGGGTGTCTCGGCCCCCTATGGTCCCCCCTCTCTTCATTTGGCTATAAATAGCCCCCTAGGGCCTTCATTCAAGGGGCCTTGGTTTTGGAGCTCTGATTTTGGATCTTGGGATTATCCTCGAGGTCTGAAATTTTAGAGAAGAGCGGCGAAGCCCTGCCGGAGCGAGGAGTCAGAGTTTTCAAGAGAGCGGCGAAGCCCTGCCGGATCGAGGAGTGAGAGTTCTTCATCGACATTTCATTCACCCCCCTTCTTTTTCCTTAGTGTTGCCCATTAGCGGTGACCACTAAGAAGAGCTATTATCTCGTTTTAGCTGAGATATACGCTTATAACCTCTAGATCTCACGCGGATCGACGAGGTTCTGTTTCTATATCCCTTTGCGGATAGACGAAACTCTGCCGGATTTTCCCGGAACGGATCTGAAGAGTCGACGGTCCACGGATATCAACATCCCCGTCACAGGCCAACAACCCACGCAAGCGAGACCGAACCAAACCGGGATCTCGTGTTTATTTTCGTTAAAGTTGTAATATCATTTGTTTTCATTTTATTCTGTTGTAACGATTGAAGTTGTAACAGATCTCAAAAAGAGCAATGAAAACAGCAACTTTTCCTGAAAACAGATATATCTCATTGTTCATGTTGCATATTCTTGCTCATTATTAGTAGTATATCTATCTTGCAAGAATATAGTTGTTAATTAATTTTAATTGGTATTTAATCGGATTAGATTAGCATAAGACCCTAATCACCCCCCTCTAGGGTCTAACAACAACAAGTTGGAGGATAGATGGAATTGCGCATTCACGATCATATCCAATTGAGGTTGACGGAATTGTGGAGTGAAGCCTTGCATTTTAAGTTGAAGATCCAAGTTCAAGCTTCATCTGCAAGATTACCAAGTTGAGCTACAATGAGGATCAAGATCAAGCTTGGGTAATGTAGTTTAGGTTTTATATTATGTGTGTTAGTACTTTAAGCTCAATCATCTATACACACACATTTATTGGTTTCTTCGTGTATATATATATAGTTATATATATACATAAGTTTTGGTTTCTATGCATATATATAGTTAGATATATACATACATGTGTTTTGGTTTCCATGTTTATAAATATGAGATTACATATTTCATATTTATTATTGTGCTTTAGAAAACAGTGCATAAAATATGCATATTTGTAAAAATATTGTATTCTTAGTTTTTGGACTTAACAATATTCATATACATATTTTATTAAGTCTACAAAATCATTTTGTAAAGTTTCAAAACATGGTTTAGCCAAAATGTCAAAATTCATATGTTTACATTTTTATGTTTTGGACTATTTTGCAAAATGATGATATTTCTCATTTGGGAAGTTCTTTTAGAAAACCAGTTTCTTTAGCATGTGTATTATCATGTCTACAATTATTTATCAAAGTTTCATAATTTTTAGAATTTATTTGATATTTTTAAACAATGTTTTAAAATCAGCAAACTATTTTCAAACCTGAAATTTCATATGTCAGATTGCAGTCGACCGCCACGGTCGGCCGCGTCTTTGTTTTTCCCTCAGGATGCAGCAGAAACTTCCACGGTCGACCGCCACGGTCGACCGTCAAGCTGAAAATTCCTATGGTCGACCGCCACGGTCGACCATCGAACTCTCTGAAAGTTTTCTCAGGTTCAAAAGTGCCTCGCGGTCGACCGCGAGAATTTCACGGTCGACCGCCGATAGCCCAACGACTATTTTTGGTACAGAATCGTATTCCTGATTTTCTGGGATTTTTGTTATTTTGTTTGGGGTTTTGGTTATTGGTTTCTCTTCCTATATAAACCCCTCAACCCCTCTTCTATCAAAAGAAAAAGAAATGTTTTAACAAGGGTTTAAGTGTTGTTTAAGTTTGTTTAAGAAGCTTTTAAGTATTTGAGAGTTTGAGTTTGTGAAATCAATTTCACAAGAACTTGAGGAGATCATCTATTGGTGTTTGAGCATCCAACACTTCTCCTTCCACTCTTGATCTATTGAGAAGTTTTTTAAACTCAATCTAGTTTTATATCTTATATTGTTTGATTATCATTTTATTAAGCTAGTGTTCATATTGAGTTTTGTTGATTTTATTTTCTCTTTGTTTACACACACAACCATTAAGCTTATTGTATTTACATTCATAGTATAATTGGGTTGTGGGATTGTGTAACTTAGAGAGTGAGCTTATAATTCGTTCTCATCCATTGTAGAGAACAAACACTTTGTATTGTGCTTAATTGTGAGATCACTTTGTAATACACTTGTACACCGAGAGAAGTGTGTGGCGAGAGTCGAAGATCGTCCCAAGAGGAGTGGCGTCGGTTGACAAACCTAGGGAGAGGTTGTATCCGAGCACTTGAGGGAGACACGTCTAGTTCAACACTTGAGAGGGTGTAGAGTGGGATTACAAGAGTGTGTTAGTTGTAGAGTTTTCGGTAAACTAGAAAACCGTATTGTGTAGTGTAAATATTGTTCGGGTAAGCATAGAAAACCCAGTTATTGTGATAGTGGAGATCTCCTCGAGGTGAGGAGCGGAGACGTAGGTCAAGTGGTTAGACCGAACTCTGTGATCAGATCGTTTTGTTTGTGATTGCATTGGCGTTCTTATTCTTGTATTCATATCTTATATCGCCTTTGTGTATTGCTCTTCTTATTGCCCTATCTCTTTTGTAGATTGTTTATTTTACCCTTGTGTTAGTTTATATATCCTTGCTCATATATTTGTAATATCTCATTGCTAGAATATATTTATTTGTTCATATTGCGTATCCTAGCTCATATATGTTGTTGTATTTCATACTTTCTAGGATAACTTATTAATTAATTTTAATTAGCATAAATCAGATTAGATTAGCATAAGACCCTAATCACCCCTCCTCTAGGGTCTAACAATTTGTATCAGAGCTTGGTGCTCTTTGATTTAAGGTCTAATCGTCTTGAGTTAAAGATCCAAGTTATCTTTTTGTGCTAATCTAGTTATTATTTTATTTGTCTTGCTTGCATATATTCACATATATATCATGAATATAAATGTATTTCGTTTAGGCTATGAATCAAATGTTGCTCCTAAATTCATTAATTTCCCCTATACACAATGGGCTTCTAGATTTAAACTATTTGTGTAATCTAGAAATATTGACTTATGAGAAGTTATTGATTGTGCTTACATTGTGCCCACATTGGAAAAATCTAAGTAGAGATCATGATAATAAAATGTTTACAATGAACAAGCTTTTGTTAGAATTTTTGCTTAATGCTTTTGACTCATCCTTTTCTAATAAATTTGTTCATTTTGATAGTGCTTACAAACTTTGGAAATTTATTTAAGCACATCAAGGGGACTTGGAGGCAATCCGTCAAGCTTTGGAGGATTCTTCTTCAAGTTCATGTGGAGCATCATGCACACGGCCACAAGAGGATAATTCTTGTGTAGTAAGCGATTCCGATTCCGATAATGATTTATCCATTGATGAACTCACTTGTGCATATGAGAAATTATCACATGCCTACACTAAATTGCAAAATAATTTTATTGATCTCAAAAGCAAGCATGTTAGTTTAAAATCCGATCATGAGAAGCTAGCCTCTAATTTTGATATCATTTCTCAAGAAAATGTTGCTCTTAAAGAAATTAATGATATGTTAAAATTAGAAAATAAAAAATTGACTTCATCCATTTCTAGCTTAACTCATGCTAATAAAGATGCCATGCTAGAAGTAGAATGCATTAGAAATGAATTTGATTCTTTTAAGAATAACCATACATGCTCTACTTCTATTATCAATGATGTTGTGACCAATAATAAATTGAATCTTGTGAAAAACCGCATATCATTCTTAGATTCAACTTTTAACACATGCATTGATAATCATAAGAAACTTATGGACAAGTGTGCTAAATTTAGTGCTATAACTTATAAATCACCTACACACTATGCACACTTGTATAACAAAGTTTACAAGTGCTCCATTTATGGTCGTAAAGGCCATTTAGCTAAATTTTGCTATGATGCACACAAATATAAAAATGTTAATGCTCCTTGTGCATCTCATCAAGTCTCTTCATCACATGTACACACACATGCACCTATTGTTCATCATAAGCATGCTCACGCGTATCATTGTGATCTTTGTGGTCGTTTTGATCATTTGGTCGAATATTGTTTTGATTTAAAAAGAAAATCTTATTAGCCAAATGTTTCTAGTAGACCACATGTTTTTAAATATGATGTTTGTGGTACATATGGCCACTTAGAAAAGTTTTGTTTTGATAATGTTTCAAATTTGCAAAATAATCCTAAAAGATCATCTATGTTTGCAAATGTTTCCCGTGCACGAGCTAATGGTCCACAAAAACAAATGGATCTCTTTTATTACACAAATTGCAATCGGAAGGGTCATTTGAATGAATATTGTTTTGACCGTGTTAGTGCACCATATGTGCCCAAGAGGGTTCATAACCCAAGGGCTTTGAACTTTATTGATAGGGGTCATGTCCCTAAACAAACTGGCACCAAGAATACTTGGGTGCCAAAATAATTTTTAAGCCAAGAATTGTAGTATTTTTATTTTTCTTTTTCTTGGTTTTGAAAAAGTATACATTAAACTTTTGAACATGAAAACAATTTTTTTTCATTGATTAAATTCTTTTGTTTCCATGATTATTAGTTTTGATTTTGATGAGAGGTTTGTGTTTATATAACCCTCCGGGTTTATTGGGTATTTATTCCCAAATCATGTTTACCAGATGCTAGAATGATTATATGGGTTGGAACAAGCTTAAGAGCTTGATATATTGTTGCCTCTCTTGAAATTCTTTTATCAAAGATTTTGTTTTGAATTATTGCTTTGATTTCATTATATTTCACTTATATGATGATATTTATGTGTTTGTGCTTATGGATCATCTATTCGTGCCTTATAATGTATTCCATATGTGGTTTGATCAAATCCTACAAAGAAAATTCTCTTGATTGATCAAACATCGTTTTTGGATTTAAACTTTGATTTATGATTTCTTTTGGTTGATTTGTTTTCATTTGAAAACTTTTTGCATGATTCTCATGTTCCTCTTCTTTTGTTTTCATAAATCTATTCTTTTATATGGTTTTTATATTTTTTGTGTTAATGAGACACTATTTATATATTAACATATTTATATGTGTTCTCATTGTCTTTTTGTATGTGAGTTGTGTTTAGCATGTTTCTTGCTTGCTCACATATGTATGCCTTAGCATTCATTGCATATATTTATTAAGGCATTTTGATAGGGGGAGCTATTCCCTATACTTGTTTTATACTCACTCATGCATATTGATAGGGGGAGCCTTCGCTCTCTTCATTCTTGTTGTTTTCCCCTTTTTGATGTTGTCAAAGTGGAGAAATATTGTGAGTATATTCTTTCTTATTTATATGCATGATATATTATACTTTGTATATTCATTTCATCTCATGCATATATCCTTTTTGTAAATTGTTTGTCATCATCAAAAAGAGGGAGATTGTTGGCCTTCTTGTTTTGATGATGTTTAACAAATAATTTACTTCTAATGTTGTTTGTCTAGTATTTGTGTTTTCGTATTTATTCTAGACAAACAACGAGTTGGAGGATGGATGGAATTGCGCATTCACGATCATATCCGATGGAGGTGGGCGGAATTGTGGAGTGAAGCCTTGCATTTTAAGTTAAAGATCCAAGTTCAAGCTTCATCCGCAAGATTACCAAGTTGAGCTACAATGAAGATCAAGATCAAGCTTGGGTAATGTAGTTTAGGTTTTATATTATGTGTGTTAGTACTTTAAGCTCAATCATCTATACACACACATTTATTGGTTTCTTCGTATATATATATAGTTATATATATATACATAAGTTTTTGTTTCTATGCATATATATAGTTATATATATACATACATGTGTTTTGGTTTCCATGTTTATAAATATGAGATTACATAATTCATATTTATTATTATCTTTAGAAAACATTGCATAGAATATGCATATTTGTGAAAATATTGTATTCTTAGTTTTTGGACTTAACAATATTCATATACATATTTTATTAAGTCTACAAAATTATTTTGTAAAGTTTCAAAACATGGTTTAGCCAAAATGCCAAAATTCATATGTTTACATTTTTATGTTTTGGACTATTTTGCAAAATGATGATATTTCTCATTTGGGAAGTCCTTTTAGAAAACCAGTTTCTGTAGCATGTGTATTATCATGTCTACAATCATTTCCTAAAGTTTCATAATTTTTGGAATTTATTTGATATTTTTTAAACAGTGTTTTAAAATCAGCAAACTGTTTTCAAACCTGAAATTTCATATGTCAGATTGCGATCGACCGCCACGGTCGACCGTGCCTTTGTTTTCCCCTCAGGATGCAGCAAAAACTTTCGCGGTTGACCGCCACGGTCGATCGTCATGCTGAAAATTCCCACGGTCGACCGCCACGGTCGACCGTCAAACTCTCCGAAAGTTTTCTTTGGTTCAAAAGTGTCTCGTGGTCGACCGCGAGAATTTCACGGTCGACCGCCGATAGCCTAACGTCTATTTTTGGTACAGAATCGTATTCCTGATTTTCTAGGATTTTTGTTGTTTTGTTTGGGGCTTTGGCTGTTGGTTTCTCTTCCTATATAAACCCCTCAACCCCTCTTCTATCAAAAGAAAAAGAAATGTTTTAACAAAGTTTTAACAAAGGTTTAAGTATTGTTTAAGTTATTTAAGAAACTTTTAAGCATTTAAGAGTTTGAGTTTGTGAAATTAATTTCACAAGAGTTTGAGGAGATCATCTATTGGTGTTTGAGCATCCAACTCTTCTCCTTCCACTCTTGATCTATTGAGAAGTTTTTTAAACTCAATCTAGCTTTATATCTTATATTGTTTGATTATCATTTTATTATGCTAGTGTTCATATTGAGTTTAGTTGATTTTATTCTCTTTGTTTACACACACACAACCATTGAGCTTATTGTATTTACATTCATAGTATAATTGGGTTGTGGGATTGTGTAACCTAGAGAGTGAGCTTATAATTCGTTCTCATCCATTGTAGAGAACAAACACTTTGTATTGTGCTTAATTGTGAGATCACTTTGTAATACACTTGTACACCGAGAGAAGTGTGTGGTGAGAGTCGGGGATCGTCCTAAGAGGAGTGGTGTCGATTGACAAACCTAGGGAGAGGTTGTATCCGAGCACTTGAGGGAGACACGTCTAGTTCAACACTTGAGAGGGTGTAGAGTGGGATTACAAGAGTGTGTTAGTTGTAGAGTTTTCGGTAAACTAGAAAACCGTATTGTGTGGTGTAAACGTTGTTCGGGTAAGTGTAGAAAACCCGGTTGTTGTGATAGTTAAGATCTCCTCGAGGTGAGGAGTGGAGACGCAGGTCAAGTTGTTAGACCGAACTCCGTGATCATATCGTTTTGTTTGTGATTGCATTGGCGTTCTTATTCTTGTATTCATATCTTATATCGCCTTTGTGTATTGCTCTTCTTATTACCCTATCTCTTTTGTAGATTGTTTATTTTAACCTTGTGTTAGTTTATATATCCTTGCTCATATATTTGTAATATCTCATTGCTAGGATATATTCATTTGTTCATATTGCTTATCCTAGCTCATATATCTTGTTGTATTTCATACTTGCTAGGATAACTTATTAATTAATTTTAATTGGCATAAAATTGGATTAGATTAGCATAAGACCCTAATCACCCCCCTCTAGGGTCTAACAATAAAAACGTACATGTTGTGCTAATATAATAGTTGATACGAAATAGTCGAAATATACACATATTGTACAATTAAACGAGAATAATTAATAATAAAAATATATTTACTTACATTTAAAATCAAATAATTATGGAATAATTATATACATAGTAAAACGTACCAGTTATGCTAATACAACTGATAATATGCAACAGTAGAAATAATACAAGAAATTGTATAAAATAATATGAAATAATAATACAATGTATTATACGAAAATATACATAATAATAATAATACCACGTGTTATTCAAAATGATACGTAATAGTATCGATAACATAACAAATAAATTCTAGAAATTTTACTACACTAAATAAATTTATAAATATTTAAATCATTTAAATAAATATAAAAATTAGACTTTAAATCATAAAAAATTGTAGAAACTTAAACAAAATACAAATACTCTTTTAAAAATTATAATTAAATATTTTAAAATATTAAAAAATTATTTTAACTAGTATCAAAATTCATGGTCCTTACACTAGAAGTGGGTGTAGGAGGAGGAGCCCTAGAACTGGATAGAGGAGGTGACGAATCTCTAGAGTTAGAAGACTCAGAACTGGAAGAGTCAGAACTAGAGGGCTGATGCTGAAAAGGATGGTCTAACTCATATTGCGTTGCAGGGATACCCATCTTATGAAGAGCTGAAGAGTCAAAGAAATGTAAGACTTTGACAGGGGTCTCATCTGATAAATCAACCCCAAAGTGAGAGAAAATCTTGGTTAAAAAGGCTCCAAAAGGGAGAAAAATAGTGTGAGTGGAAGCCATATAATCAAATATAACATTGCCCCACTTGACATCAAGACTCCCAACAATAGCATAATAGCACGAGTGAGTTCATGAGAGTAATAACTATAACCCCCAGTTTTGGGAATTATGTTGTAGTAGATGATACGTCCAATAAGAAACAGAGCTAGAATCAAGTGGAAAATGTTTGCCAGGGAGAGTCAATAAGGAGTCCACTACTAGGTCATCGTAAATAACTTCATCTAATAAAATGTCCCCACGTGGAGTGTCAAGAATCTCAGACAATTGATCAGCACAAAATAGAATACGATGATTCTTGACTTTAGATGAAATGAAAGAAGTGTAAGGATCAGTTGAATCAAGTTGCAAGTTGGAGTAAAATAACCGAACTAGATGAGGATAATATGGACGATGATTAGCACTAGCAAATAATTCATATAATCTAGCATCACGAAAATATGTGCTCAAAACAAAGTGATCAAAGACATCAAATCTAACTAATCTCCTAGGGAATAATTTGATTTGACATAATGCACGATATTTTCCAATTAATGAAGGATCTCTAAGATAACACTCATAATATTCATAATTAGCCTCGGAAGGAGGAGCAGGAGTAGGCATGGGAGAGGGTCTAGCAGTTCTAGCACGTTTTGTGCAAGCTCAAAACATGATAAATAGATAAAGATGATATAAGACATTCTAAGAGCAAGAACAATCCTAAATAGAAGATCTAGACCAATAATAACAAGCACTAGGTCAAAAAATCCTAGGTGATAGCTCTAGATAAATCTCAAATAAGTAATAGAGTAGGAGAAGGAGGTTTACTGAGCAATCACAAGGCAAACGAGTTTGACGGTCGACTGAAGAAAGTCCGATCGACTAGAGGATCAGAGGCGGACGCTTAGGGCTGGTTGACTGAATAATTTAGGAACGATAGAATTTTGGGGATTTCAGTTAGGGTTATAACATATCAAAGGAAATTAATGGCTAGGAGCTAGTCAACCAACATGTGTAGGGCTAGGATCAAAGGCCAAAGTGGATCGGTTCTCAAACAGGTCAAAAAACCGAAGACAAAACATACAAAACCCGAAAAACTGGAGCCCGTCAGTCGACTTATCAGTCGACTGATGTCATCGGTCGATTGATATTCCGTCGACTGATAAGTCGACTAATGACCTCAGAATCAGTTTTTCATGGAAATTTTGAACTATGGTTTTTAATACTTTAAAAATCATAAAAATACATTTTTATTTTATTAACCATTTTCAAAATGTATTCTTTCAATGGGTATATTTATAAAAATATACAATAAATTTTAAAGATTTTGATGAATTTTTATTGTTAAAACATGAAACAAAAGAATCACAAAAAACAAAACACAAAAATCATAAGATCAAACTAAAATCCAATTTGTTTTGGCAGCCAAAGATTTTTGGTACCGGATTGTTGAAGGACATGACCCTATCATTCAAGCTAAATGACCTTAGGCTATGATCTCATTTGGGTGCATTTTGTGCACGGACACGGTCAAAATAATAAGTGTGCAAATGACCCTTCCGGTTGTAATATGTGCAATAAAAAAGGTGAAATGGTTTGCGTTGACCTTGTGTTAGTGCACGGGAATCATTTGTAAATATAGATGATTCGTTGAAAGCATTTAACAAATGAGAAACTCTTTTTAAATCAAAATAAAATTTGGTCAAATGACCAAATCTACTATAATAATCACATTTGTACACATTAGCATACTTATGATGAACTTTATGTGCATGTGTATGTGTATATTGTGATGAAGCTTGATGGGATGCATAAGTATCAATATTATTAGATTTGGTGGATTTTTGTGCATTATAACAAAATTTAGCAAGATGACCTTTACGGCCGCAAATTGAACACTCATAAATTTTGTTATACATGTGTGCATAGTGTGTGGGGTTTTTTGAAGAATTTGCACAGGACTTTCCACACAAGTCTATAAGCTTATTGTAATTTACAATGCATATTTTTAATGTTGAATCTAAAGATGATATGCGATTCTTAACATGATTCAACTTATTTTCTTGCACAAATGTATTGTTATTAGAAGTAGAAATCATCATTTTTAAGAAAATTAAGCTCATTTCTAATGTTCCCTACTTTATTTTTCTCATGAGTTAAATTAGCAACACTTGAAATTAAAGAATCATGATCCAATTTAAGTTTATCATTGTTTTCTTTTAGGTTCATATTTTCTTTAGTAATATTATCAACTTAGAAGCTAACAACTCATGATCGGATTTTTATTCAACATGTTTGCTTTTTAAATCTATAAAATTACATTACAACTTCTTATAATCATGCATTAATTTTTCATATCCACAAGCAAGTTCATCAATAGAAAGTGCATCGCTGGTATCAGACTCGTATACCTCATTAAGGCTATTGCCTAGTGGCTATGTACATGAAGATGCTCCATTTTGAGCTTGAAGTGGATTCCGCCAAAGTGCGTCGAATCTCCTCCAAGTTTTCTTGATGTACTTCTATAAATTTTTATAATTTGTAAGCACTGTCAAAATGAGCAAGCTTGTTAGATATAGATGAATCAAAGACATTTAGCAAAAATTCTAATAAGAGCTTGTTCATAGTAAATATTCACTTATCATTTTTACTCCATTTGGATTTCTCCGTAGTGGATATAATGTAAGCACCGTCAATAATTTCCCATAAATCAAAATGTTTAGATCTAACAAAAAATTTAAATCTAACACGTCATTGAGTATAGGGGAATTATCAATTCTAGGAGCAATATTAATGGCATAACCTAAGCTAGGTGCACCGTGCATATCCATGATATATTATGCAAGCAATATGAATAAATCTCAAAACTAGATTAGCAAGATATAAAGCTAGGATCTTTGACTATATGCGGTTAAGCCATAAATTAAGAGCACCAAGCTCTGTTACCAATAAACTTACCATAGATGGGGGGTCAATAGGGTATATGCTAATCTAATCCGATATTAATGCCAAATTAAAACTTATTAACAATATCCTGACAATTATGATATACAATAAGATATATGAGCAATGATATGCAATTAAACTAAGGGCGATATAAATATGAGACAATGCGTTATACAATGTAATAAACAATGAGCACAAATAATACGTCAAGGCTAACTCAAACACACAATGTGATCACGGAGTTCGGTCACTCCCGACCTATATCTCCGCTCCCCACTCTCGAGGAGAATCTCCACTATCACAACCGGTTTTCAACGTTCACCGAAAATGTTTACAACTCACACAATTGTAATCACACAATATACCCTCTAAGTATTAGCCTAACATGTGTCAACTTTCTCAAGTGCTTGGATTTACCACCTCTCCCTAGGCTTTACTACCAACACCACTCCTCTTGGAATTAACCCCGTCTCTCACCAACCACTTCTCTCGGTGTCCTTATGTATTATAATGTGATCTCAACAAATAGTCTCACAAATACAAATGGTTTGTTCTCTTAACAAGATGAGAACTCAATTAAACTCACTCTCAATGTTACAACTCCCACAACTCAAATATACAATATGTGAAAATACTAAAAGCTCAAGTGAGTTGTGTGTGTAAACAATGAGTATAATGAAATGCAAACTCAATATAAAAACTAGCTTAATGAAATTTATAATAAATAAATAAATATATAAAGTTAGAATTGAGTTAACAAAAATTTCTCTGCAACAAGAGTGGTGGAGATGAGAAATTGAAGCCCAAACAAGAATGAATAATCTCATCTTTCTCTTGTGAAAATCACTTCACATAAAACTTAAAAAAACAAACTCAAAACACCCTTAAACTCTTGTAAACTTATTTTTAAAGATTTCTTAATAATACTCAGAAGTTAGAGGGCATGGGGTTGTTAGACCCTAGGGGGGTGATTAGGGTCTTATGCTAATCTAATCTGATTTTATACTAATTAAAACTTATTAATAAATATATTCTTGCAAGATGATATACAAATACTTATGAGCAAGAATATACAACACAAGGTGATATATCTAGCAAAGAGATATACTATATGATATATACAAGGATATGCAAACACAAGGGTAACATAAACAAATGTAAACAAAGTAGTGAACAAACTAGATAATGAGACAATGGCGATATGAACAATGAGCACAAATATAAATAAACACCAAAGCACACTCAAACACAATTAAATGATCACATAGTTTGGACCTTCCATCCTATGTCTCTGCTCCCCACTCCCGGGGAGAAATCCACTAACACAACTGGGTTTTCTACGCTTATCCGAACAACGTTTACACCTCACACTCGGTTTTCTAGCTAATCAAAAACTTTACAATCACCACTCTTGCAATCCTATTCTACACCCTCTCAAGTGTTGGACCTAGACGTGTCTCCCTCAAGTGCTCGGATACAACCTCTCCCAAGGTTCGTCAATCGACGCTACTCCTCTTGGGACAATCCCCGACTCTCGTCACACACTTCTCTCGGTGTACAAGTGTATTACAAAGTGAATCTCACAATGAAGCACAATACAAAAATAGTTGTTCTCTACAATGGATGAGAACTAATTATAAGCTCACTCTCTAAGTTACACAATCCCACAACCCAATTATACTATGAATATAAATACAATAAGTTCAATGGTTGTGTGTGTGTAAACAAAGAGAAAATAAATTAACTAAACTCAATATGAACACTAGCTTAATAAAATGATAATCAAACAATATAAAATATAAAGCTAGTTTGAGTTTAGAAAACTTCTCAATAGATCAAGAGTGGAAGGAGAAGAGTTGGATACTCAAACACCAATAGATGATCTCCTCAAGCTCTCGTGAAATTGATTTCACAAACTCAAACTCTCAAATGCTTAAAAGCTTCTTAAACAAACTTAAACAACACTTAAACCCTTGTTAAAACTTTGTTAAAACATTTCTTGGATAGCTTGAGAACTGAGATCAATAGGGTATTTATAGCCTCCCAAAACCTTAGCCAAAAACCCAAAACAAAAGACCAAAAACCCCACAGAATCGGAAATCAGATTCTGTATAATATAGCCATTGGAGTATACGGCGGTCGACCGTGAAAATCTCGCGGTCGACCGCGAGCCACTTTCGAGCCTAAGAAAATTCCAGAAACTTTGGCGGTCGACCGTGACAGTCGACCGTGGGAATTTTCGAACAGACGGTCGACCGTGACGGTCGACCGTGAAAGTTGCTATTAGCTCCGTAGGTAAAAATAATGGCGCGGTCGACCGTGGCGGTCGACCGAGAACTGACACATGAACAGAACAGTTTGAAAGTTGTTTATCTGATTTTGAAACCCTGTTTAAAAATATCAAACATATTCCAAAAAATGTAAAACTTTGGGAAATGATTGTAGACATGATAATAAATATGTTATAAAAACTGGTTTTCTAAAAGGACTTCCCAAATGAGAAATATCATTATTTTACAAAATAGTCCAAAACATGAAAATGTAAACATATGATTTTTGACATTTTAGCTTAACCATATTTTGAAACAATACAAAATAATTTTATAGACTTGAAGAAAGATGTAAACTATTATTATGAAGTCTAGAAACAATGAATATAGATATTTTTACAAATACAATAGAAAATGAAACATATGAGTATGTGTAGAATCCCGTATTTCTATCAGAAGTATATGTGAATTATTAGTGATAAATAATTCTATTTGTGGTAAATGACTTGAGGTCATGGATATACTTGATAATAAGTCATTAGATATGTATGAGTGTGGTCTCATAGAGTTTTGTGCATTGGTTTTGGCTGAATAAAAAAACATGCACGGAATCTGGAATTAGTGTCTGCTCAGTCGACTTATGAGTCGACTCATGAGTCGACTAATGAGTCGACTGATAAGTCAACCAATGAGCCGACTGACGGGCTGATTTCAGGTTTTCTTTCAATTGCGGGTTTGGTTGGGTTTTGTTCGGGTTTTAACTGTAATATATATATATATTAGTTTGCCCGAAACCAACCCAAAAACCCATCTGAATCCCAGAGAAACCTTAGCCCCTCTCTCCCCTCAAACCCTAGTTCGTTTTAGTGATTTTGGAGGAGTTTCGGGAGGAGTTTTCAGCGGGATTTTTGTGGTGCTGTCGAAGGGGATTGTCCTCTCATCGGATTCAGGAGTTTGCAGCACATCAGAGGCGAGTAACATCTCGCCAAATCCTACACCCACTGTTTGTATGCTTTTATTTGGTTTTATTTCGGTTTTATTGAGCCTAAATAACTATTTGTGTATAAAAATAGATCTTTATAGTATATGATGCGAAAATCGAATGTTTTCAGTTTATAAAAGCTCACAAACGAATTTGTAAATTTAAACCCAGATCTGAAATTTGTTTAAACATGGGTTTTATTGTGATTTAATGGTTTCAATACTTTTTCAAACATGAATAAATATGTTTAGGGTTTTAATATAGAATATTACATGTAAATCTTTCGTTTCTGTTGATATACATGTGCTAGAATCGGAATCATAACTTGGATCTTTAACTCAATGCGATTAGTCCTTAAATCAAAGAGCACCAAGCTCTGATACCAATTGTTAGACCCTAGGGGGGTGATTAGGGTCTTATGCCAATCTAATCCGATTTTATGCCAATTAAAACTTATTAATAAATATATTCTTTCAAGATGATATGCAAATACTTATGAGCAAGAATATGCAATATACACAAGGTGATATATCTAGCAAAGAGATATACTATATGATATATGCAAGGATATACAAACACAAGGGTAACAAAAATAAATGTAAACAAAGTAGTGGACAAACTAGATAATGAGACAATGTCGATATGAGCAATGAGCACAAATATAAATGAACGCCAAAGCACACTCAAACACAATCAAATGATCACGGAGTTCGGACCTTCCGTCCTACGTCTCTGCTCCCCACTCCCGGGGAGAAATCCACTAACATAACCGGGTTTTATACGCTTACCCGAATAATGTTTACACCTCACACTCGGTTTTCTAGCTAACCGAAAACTTTACAATCACCACTTTTGTAATCCCACTCTACACCCTCTCAAGTGTTGGACCTAGACGTGTCTCCCTCAAGTGCTCGGATACAACCTCTCCCTAGGTTCGTCAACCGACGCCACTCCTCTTAGGACAATCCCCAACTCTCGCCACACACTTCTCTCAGTGTACAAGTGTATTACAAAGTGAATCTCATAATTAAGCACAATACAAAAATAGTTGTTCTCTATAATGGATGAGAACGAATTATAAGCTCACTCTCTAAGTTACACAATCCAACAACCCAATTATACTATGAATGTAAATACAATAAGCTCAATGGTTGTGTGTGTGTAAACCAAGAGATAATAAAATCAACTAAACTCAATATGAACACTAGCTTAATAAAATGATAATCAAACAATATAAAATATAAAGCTAGATTGAGTTTAGAAAACTTCTCAATAGATCAAGAGTGGAAGGAGAAGAGTTGGATGCTCAAACACCAATAGATGATCTCCTCAAGCTCTTGTGAAATTGATTTCACAAACTCAAACTCTCAAATGCTTAAAAGCTTCTTAAACAAACTTAAACAACACTTAAACCCTTGTTAAAACTTTGTTAAAACATTTCTTGGATAGCTTGAGAACTGAGATCAATGGGGTATTTATAGCCTCCCAAAACCTCAGCCAAAAACCCAAAATAAAAGACCAAAAACCCTATAGAATCGGAAATCAGATTCTGTACAATATAGTCGTTAGAGTATAGGGCGGTCGACCGTGAAAATCTCGCGGTCGACCGCGAGCCACTTTCGAGCCTGAGAAAATTCCAGAAACTTTGGCGGTCGACCATGGCGGTCGACCGTGGGAATTTTCAAACCAATGGTCGACCATGACGGTCGACCGCGAAAGTTGCTGTTGGCTCCGCAGGTAAAAACAAAGGCGCGGTCGACCGTTGCGGTCGACCGAGAACTGTCACATGAACAGAACAGTTTGAAAGTTGTTTATCTGATTTTAAAACCCTATTTAAAAATATCAAACAAATTCTAAAAAATGTAAAACTTTAGGAAATGATTGTAAACATGATAATAAACATGCTACAAAAACTGGTTTTCTAAAAGGACTTCCCAAATGAGAAATATCATCATTTTGTAATAGTCCAAAACATAAAAATGTAAACATATAATTTTTGAAATTTTAGCTTAACCATGTTTTGAAACAATACAAAATAATTTTATAGACTTGAAGAAAGATGTAAACTATTGTTATGAAGTCTATAAACAATGAATACAGATATTTTCACAAATACAATAGAAAATAAAACATATGAGTATGTATATGAAAATATATTTGTTTCATATTTATGAAATCAAACCAAACCAACTTATCCACATAAAAACAAACATGTAGGAATATAAATATTTATTTATATGCTTGTAAAAACTTTGTTTGTGGATAAATCAAAATCCAAAATGTGTGTGTGTGTGTGTGTGTGTGTGTGTGTGTGTGTGTGTATATATATATATATATATATATATATATATATATACATAAAAACTAATAAAATGTGTGTGTATATGATATTGAGCTTAAGGTACTTAACACACATAATATAAATCCTAAACTAGTTACCCAAGCTTGATCTTGATCTTCAATAAGCTTGACTTGGTATACTCGCGGATGAAGCTTGTACTTGGATCTTCAACTTTGAATAGCAAAGCTTCACTCCATAATTCCGCCAACCTCCATTTGCATTATGGTGCAATCCATCCAACCTCTAACATATTGTTTGTCTACAATAAATAACAAAATACAAACACTAGACAAATAATATTAGATGTAAATTGTTTGTTAAATCATCATCAAAACAAGAAGGCCAACATGGGTATATATAGGTTCACAAAATAAACCCCAAAACTAAGAAGAAACCAAGGATAAAACAAAACAACTCAAAAATCACGCAAACTAAAAAACTAACCGTTACAGTGCCATCAGTCAACTGATATTGTTCATCAGTTGACTGATGAGCTGACCATTACAAGTCACTCATCAGCTATCGGTCGACTGATGAACTCATCAGTCGACTGGTAACCTGCATCGGTCGACTGATGGTTCATCAGTCGATTGAGCAGAAACTAAATGCATTTTCCAGACACTTTTATCGGTCGACTGATAAAATCATCATTCGACTGATAACGTGCATAGGAGTTTTTTGAAGAGCAAATTTAAACTTTGAACATTCTTTAAAAATATCAAATAAATTTCAAAAAATATAAAATTTGGGAAAATATTTATAAACATGAACATGTTAAAAAAACTTTTTTAAAATATCATCTCCTGTTTGTGAAAACTGTTCGTTTTGCAAAAACTTACAAATACATGTATATTTAAAACACTTGATTTTTGACTTTTGACTTAAACCAAGTTATGAACTCTTTTTAAATTGATTTATAGACTTAATAAAAGATGTATGCAAGGATTATTTAGTCCATAAACAAATAACACAATATTTTCATAAAAATACTCAAATTGTGATAAAACCAAATAGTGTGTGTGTGTGTATAAAATTGAGCTTAAAGTATTAACACACAAAATATAGATCCTAAACTATTATACCCAAGTAGTAGAATATGAAGCTTGTTCTTAAATCTTTGACTTGATTTGTATTAGCTTCATTTCAGATATCATCGACCTGGATATATGATAAACACAAAATACTAGAAACACACAATTATAAATTGTTTATTAAATCATCAAAACTAGATTAGAGAGTAGGCGCATAAACATGAGTCCTAACAGTTCTGCCATTTGAGTCGACATAAGAGGATGTTGACTCGGTGAGTCAGCTAAGTAGGGATTTTTGCTGGTCTTGGCTACTAATTTGATTGGGGCATTGCATGTAGAGGTACATCTGTCCGTTGCTCAGCAAAGGGCTACACTTTAGTGACTGAAAACACCATAACAATTAGCCCCTTTCGCTTGGAGTCGAGTTGTCTTGGACGGACATGGGTGTGCATTAAATAAGGGAACTGAAAAGTCATGTCAAATTTTATGTGGCTGACGTCACTGCACATCCTTTTTGGCTGCTACAGCTCCACTTTTCTTAGCAGATTGCGGGCCATTCGAGGTGAGTGGGCTGAGCCTCAATCTCTGAGAAGATGCTTTGTATTTTGATAATTAATCTAAGCCGTTGGCCATAATTAGATCCGACGGTTTAGATTCTAGCATTTGTGGATTCAGCTGCCTATATATAGGGTTGGAGTCAAAGAAGTGGTGGTTATTGTCTTTTGAACTTCCTTTCAGAGCTCAAAATCTTTCCCGCTCATCTCTTTCCGGTGATTATTTTTGCACTCTGTGATGGCATCAAATCCTGTTGATCGACGAGTTCTTCTGGTGGAGTTCCATTTAAAGGTGACTCAAGCACAGAAGAGAACACTCCATAGGAGATTTGATATACCCAGAGATTATGAGCTAATGGCCCCAATGAGGTCGGAGGCCATTTACAATCACGGGTCAGATTGAGGTCCGCTCTACCTGAGACATCTAGAGCGTGACATGCGACTGCCCCTGCACCCCTTCTTCCGACAAGTGTTCACAGTGCTAGGGGTATCGCTGGCCCAAATAAAGCCGAATGTCATCACCTCCTTAGTGGGGTTTATCGTAGTCTGCCATTGGTTGGTGATAAATCTATCCTTACGGGTCTTGGGCGAGCTAGTGACTGTGAAGGTGAACCAGACTGAACCCTACTTCCATTTTCAAATGGTGGGAAAGTTCAGACTTATCACCGGCCTTCCTGACTCACACAAGGACTGGAAGGAGAAGTTTGTCTGGATTGTGGGGGATGACCTGGAGTTGGGCTACTCAAACTATCCTAAAATAAGGAGGGAGGCGCTCATGGAAGGTGACTTGCTCGATGCCGAGATAGATGTGCTTGATCAGATCAAGGCATATGATGGTTCTCGTGACAACTTGATCTTGTGAGTTGCTAACGTGTCTGTAGGCGTGTAAAATTGCCTATAGGTCCCTTAGCTTAGCTCGGCACGATGATTCGACAAATCAACGGACGATCGAGCGACGAGGCGACAAGGCACGCAAGCAACGGAATATATTCGTGTGCAGAACCAAACCAACGGTTCGGAAAGTTAACGAGTCGTCCAACAACAAAGCGGACCTGAACTCAAACACCGAAGCGGATCTACTGCCAAATGAAGATTCGGGCAATCGGATCAAGACCCGAACAAATCAACGAGAGTTCGAGACGACGAGGCACACGAGCAACGGAACACGTTCGCACGTGGAATCAAACCAACGTTTCGGGGAATCACCGAGTCATCTAAACAAGAGCGAACTCGGTGATATAACGATCGAATCAAGATCAATCCCGGACTCGAACTCAGAAACGGATTAACTGCCATATTTGGAATCAAGTCAAGGAGTCGATTCCAGAAACCGAATCAAATCCGAACGACGGAGAACCGGAAACACCAAAAAAACAACGAAACAAACCAACACCCGGGAACTCGGCCGAAACCGAGCCAACCCGGGGTGGCTCGGCCCAAGCCGAGCCACCCAGGGGTGGCTAGGCTCAGAACTGTGCGCGGGCACAGTTCTGAGTGCCTATAAATAGGCCATGTGTTCGTTCATTTGAGAGGACTTTTGGTTGAACTTCTAAAGAGTCGAAACTCTGCCGGATTGTCATCTCAACTCGGAATTGTGAAGGCTTGAAGCTTGGACCCTCGGATTCAGTTTTCGGCGAGCACCCGCGACAAACAAGGCAGGAGTTCGAAGAAGCTAATCCTCAGATCTACATCGTTCTACTCCGGATCTAAGCTTGGTTCTTAGATCCCGAGATTCGAGCGGTCGTTTCCTTGGCGAAACGATCCCTCCCGGCTATTATCTCCTTGGTGGGATAATACCCGTAATACGTTGTAGATCTGCTTGGATCCAGATCTCGCGGTGGTCAACGGTAATCAATCCCGGCGCAGGCAAAGAACCCCATAAAGCGAGTGACCGAATAACAGGAGCTCACGATCTGTTCAAAGGAAAGTTGTAATTTTTTGTTTCTTTCTTTATTTCGATCTCCATTGTAACCGGCTCTTATAAAAAGACAGGATATTTGTAAAACGCATAAAGTTGTTTTCAAAGTTTGTAATGGAATCCTCAATGAAGAAGAACACGATTTTCCACGTGAACAATCTGGCGACCACAGTGGGAGCCAACAGCTTCGCTGCCGAAGCTGGAGCGTCGCAGCCGCGGATCTCGATCCCGATCGTGGAGGAGGTCGAGTATGAATTCGACCAACAGAAGTACGAGGAATACGTCTCCTCGTCCGGATCTACCTCCTCCCCCAAGTCCAAGAAGTCCCAAAAGCTCTCCTCTAGGAGAAAGGTGCGTTGGTGCGATGAAGTTGAAACCACCAACGACGACCTCACCCCAATCGACGCCGAAGCTGCGTTGAGTGAGGCCCTACCGACCTCAAAGAAGGTCAAATCCGCCATCGAAGACGTGGTGACTCTCTCCAAGAGAGCCCGCCAGAGGCAGCGTCAACGCCTCGCGAAGCAATTCGCCAAGGCCATGGAGTCCATTGACGGGGTCCGTTATCATGCGGATCTGAAGAACAAACGAGGCAAGCAGCCTCAACAGCAAATGCAGGGTGGTTCCTCTAAGCCATCAACTATGGAGTGGGTCCGTGTCAAACGAAATCGCTCGACTTTGGAGGAGCGCATCCGCAAACGCCACGCGTTATCGGCGCAAGCACGGGCCAAAGCTGAAGAAGCCCGTCGGAAGCTGCATAAGGAGGTGGTCAAGAAGCCGCCACCAACTCGCAAGGTTTGGAGGCCAAAGTCTGAAGCGGTTCAGGCTAAGGAGCAAGACCCGCGGCCTCCAAAGATTCAACACCCGGCAAAGCAACCCAAACAGCCGGTGATTGCCGCAACTGCCCTGGGAGATCCCGCAGGACCATCCCAGAAGAAAAAATCCGTTTTGGAGCGACTCGGTCCACTTCCGAAGGAACGAGGTAAAGCTCCAGTTCAAGAACGCTTGGGGTCAATGAAGAAGCCCACAACAATGCAACACGCTGGGGGTCGCCGTAACCCTCAATACTTGGAGAAAACCGCGACACCCAAGCGCACAACTTTACGCATAGAAGTGCAAGATTCCGCTGAAGATTCACGTCCACGAAGACGCGTTTCGAGGCGTATAACTCTTGAGAGCCCGAAAAAGGCAATTAATCCTCAGAAGGAAATGTTGTCGTCCGAGGATGATGACATTATACCTGAGAAATCGTGCCCACATACGATAGGTTGCTCCGACTTTCAAACGGACGAGCTGTACTATCGTGTTGCGGGTCCGAGCAAATCCAGAAAGAGGAGCCCTCGAAAGCTCGAAACACAATGTCCTTGTTCGAAGCTCATTCGGGCGGTACTATCTGAGTGCAACTGTGTAAAGACAGTCCCCGAAAAAGTTTCCGTGTTCAAGAGACTCAGCAATGAAGCGCCAAAGCCAAGGCCCAGGCGTTTCCGAAGAAGGAAGATGGTCGAAGACGGTGAACATTCAAGGGTCACTGTCAACATGACCAACAGAGGAACATCGGCTCTGTAGGCATCAAAAATTGCCGATAGGTCCCCGCACACAGCTCAGTGTTAACGAGCGACGATTGAACGTCACCACCCAGTTCACAAGAGCTCAAATGACGCCGGTGAGCGACTGAAGCAAACCGACGGACTACGTGAGCCGACAGAATCTCAGAACAACGGGGATACGGACTGACCGATAACCCCGTGATCACTGCAATCGGACCAACGCCCGCTGGGCCTCGATCACCCCACAGATAATCCAACCATCGGGGCCTACAGAGCTCGCCGTCACGATTCCAACGCATCCGAAATCACTCAAATCCGAGTTCGGACGAAAAGTCAACGGCGAGTCAACAGCGGGACAACGGCACGGCCCCGGGCTGAACCGGGGACACCCAAACCTGTCTTGGCTGGCTCGAGACACCCCATGGGGGGTGTCTCGGCCAAGGCCGAGACACCCCCTAGGGGGTGTCTCCAAGGTGGTTTTCCCCCCCCCTTCTCTCATTTGCCTATAAATAGAGGCCCCTAACCTCCATTCTCTTGGCTCCGAATTCAAGGCTGAATTATCTTAGCCAAGGATTCCTCTTGTGTGAAGCGGCGAAGCCCTGCCGGAGCGAGGAGTCAGAGTTTTCAAGAGAGCGGCGAAGCCCTGCCGGATCAAGGAGTCTGCACCGTCATTCACCCCTTTTCCTTAGTGTTGCTCCTTTGCGGTGACACTAAGAAGAGCTATTATCTCGTTTTAGCCGAGATATACGCTTATAACCTCTAGATCTTGCGCGGATCGACGAGGTTCTGTTTCTATATCCTACGCGGATAGACGAAACTCTGCCGGATTCTACCGGAAAGGATCTTGAAGAGTCGGCGGTCCACGGATATCAACATCCCCGTCACAGGCCAACAACCCACGCAAGCGAGACCG
>BQKN01064827.1:29545-118329 GCA_022839385.1 Asparagus kiusianus
TCGTCATCCACGAAGAAATCTAAAGGGAAAGGAAAGTCTTGCTACGGAGTTTCCGTCATCCCAGGAAAAGATGACGAAGGAATCCCAGCTTTCCCACTTTCTGAAGATGAACAAGAAGTCCTCACCACCAGAAGCGGGAACCAATACCACTTCAACTATCCGTCACATAATGAACAAGCAGCTAAGCTAGGGGTGACAAAACAGGGACCAGCCAAGACTCTCACAGAGATAGGGGTGATCCCAATTCCCAAACCGGCTGAAGATGTTCGACGACAGCCGGCAGATAAACAGAAAGACAAAGGATCCCAAGAGGTTCAGAACCCGAAGCAGTCTCGCTTCAGTCGTCCAATTGGAGGAGATAAACCGGAAAGTTTGAAAAATCCGCGTGTCTTCGACATCATGGCTCAGCTAGCCAACATTCCAGCAAGGATAACACTTTATGAATTGCTGCGGCTATCTAAGGAAACTAGAGAAGCCTTGCAAGAAGCCCTGGCCGATTCAGAGGTGTTCCTTACTCAAATCAAACCAGCGCCCGAGGAACTGGAACTGTCAGCCCAACAGTGTAATGTGGCAGCCAAGAACATTCCCTGCATCACCTTTACCAAAGAGGACATGCAGACAAAGAATTCAAATCATGATCGGCCTCTATACTTTGTCGGGTACATTGGCTCCAGCGAAGTTAACCGAATCCAAGTGGATCCGGGTTCCGCTGTGAGTATTATGCCACTTCGACTGATGCACAGCCTTGGCATTCCAGTCAGCAAGTTGGCGTCTACAGGCACAGTCATATACGGATTCAACACCAGCGGGTCAAGACCTTTGGGTAAAATCCGGATAAAGTGCCAAATGGGCGATTTAAAGACGGAGGTCACGTGCTACGTGATTGATGCTGAGACATCCTATAACTTACTATTGGGTCGGCCTTGGATCCATAGTAACGTTATAGTCCCCTCCACTCTACATCAGTGTTTGAAATATGTCGACACTGATGGAAGAGTTAGGACGGTGGTCGCGGATAAGCAGCCATTCAAAGGGTACGAGAACTACTTCACAGATTCTCTCCTTTATGGTAACGAATCCGATACAGAACCATCGGTCCAAGGCACGGACAGCGGAGAAGAAGCTGATTCCGAGGCCGGATTCGATTACAATGGTGGTTTTGTTTTTAATGACATTGTACCCTTTGTAATCAATCTCGACGACGAACAGTCGTCGGATGGCGGTTGTAACTGGCAACTTGCCGAACTTGAAATAAATAATGGTTTAGAGTACTCCTTGTCTTTTGATGATGTGATAAAGGGATTATACGATAATCCTGAATTATGTATGCCGCTCCGATCGTCGTATGTAACGAAGAAGCGTCTCCAACACTCTTTCGGAACAACTCAGATTATTCCCGCCTAAAGAGGGGGACAAAAAGAAGTAATCTTCGGTAAAGGAGAAAATCTTCCGGTGCCAGATCATTTCCTAAGAGAGGATGAAGATGGTGACAAATCTGGTTTACATTTATCTAAGTACAGTCCAGAAGCGCGCAAGCTCATGGAAAGACAAGGATATGATTTCACACTCGGAGAAGGTCTATACTTCGATCGAGGTTCCCGTGTCCCAGTCAAAGCGGCATATGTACCAAAGGGTAAACCGGAGGGCTATTATCGTCACAAGAGGGGCTTAGGCTACGTTTCGTCAGATGACGAATGTGGCTGGCAAATCATAGATCAAATTGCTAACAAAGCCAAGGATCGATACTTGCTAGATTCGTCAGCTGAAGATTCCGACACAAGTTTGGGAGAAATGTTCAAGGCCTTAATGTCGAACATGACAACGGCTGATCCATCTACAATGGAGGACGACGACCAAATGCCAACGTGGGAGGACCCATGGGTTCATCACCTAAACATGCAATATGGTGATAGGTTCGAACAAAGAGAGCCACCCACCGAAGACGAAGTAATCCAAATTAACATGGGCGATGAAGACAACCCAAAGCCCATATTTATCAGCGGTAGTCTTCCATCAGATGAGAAGGTGGAGTTAATTGCCCTTATCAGGGAATATATCGACGTCTTCGCGTGGAACTACGAGGACATGCCAGGGCTCGACCCCAATGTGGCTATGCACCACCTCGACATCAAGCCGGATGCTAAACCTGTCAAGCAACAACAAAGACGGTTTCGTCCGCAGATCATGGAAGCCATCGAGGCTGAAGTTAAAAAGTTGATCGACTCAGGATTTATTCGGGAAGAACAACATCCAGACTGGTTAGCCAACATCGTTCCAGTCATGAAGAAAAATGGCAAGATCAGGATTTGCATCGACTTCAGGAATCTGAATGAAGCATGTCCAAAAGATGATTTTCCCCTCCCGATCACAGATGTCATTATTGACAATACATGTGGATTCGAAAGAATGTCCTTCATGGACGGCTTTTCGGGGTATAATCAAATCAAGATGCACCCGGATGACGAGAAGCATACGGCATTCAGAACGCCCCTCGGTGTCTTCTGCTACACAGTGATGCCTTTCGGTCTCAAGAATGCAGGTGCCACATACCAACGAGCGATGACCAAGATTTTCCAGAAGCACCTCAGGAAAACGGTGGAATGCTACGTTGATGATTTGGTGGTGAAAAGCCGCAGCAAAGAAGATCACATCAAGGACTTGAGAACAATGTTTGATCTCATGCGGAGTCATCAATTGAAGATGAATCCCACAAAATCCTTCCTCAGAATGTCCAGCGGAAAATTCCTTGGATTCGTCGTTACCACCAAGGGTATACATATCGACCCAGACAAGGTAAAAGCGATAAATGAATTGCAACCCCCGAGGAATCTAAGGGAACTCAGAGGATTGCAAGGGCGTTTGGCGTATATCCGGAGATTCATTTCAAATCTTTCCGGGAAGTGCCAACCATTTTCGAAGCTAAACAAGAAAGGCGTATCGTTTATTTGGGACGATGCTTGCCAGAAGGCATTCGAAGATATCAAGGCATATCTGATGAATCCACCTCTTCTTGTTGCACCAAAATCAGGTAAACCGTTCTTGATTTATATCAAGGCGATGAACCATTCGATAAGTGCTTTATTAGCACAAGACGATGATAATGGTCACGAACAGGCAGTCTATTATCTAAGTCGGACCTTGATAGGCACCGAGTCTCGATACCCGATGATCGAGAAAGAATGTCTCGCATTGGTGTTTGCGATACAGAAGATGCGACATTACTTAGTTGGCCAGACGATTTACGTCATTGCCAATGTTAATCCGGTACGGGTGTTCATGACTCAACCAGGTTCGATGAATTGGCGGTTAGCAAAGTGGGCCCTTCTCTTGTCCCAATATGATCTGCACTTCAAACAGCAGAAGTCGGTCAAAGGACAAGCGATTTGTGACCTTTTGGCGGCAAGCCCGGCAACAGATACGGTTGAAGTATACGATGACTTGCCAGATGAAACCCACGAGGTTAATACCACGTCACACCAACAAGTATGGCAGTTATATTTTGATGGTGCCTCGAGAGCAGTCAATAAAGCAGTAACCCCGGGATGTCCTAAGGTCACTTCTGGAGTTGGAGTTGTCTTAGTTTCCCCAGGGAAGCACGTGATGCCTCGAGCTTATTCGCTGACGAGTCCATGCTCTAACAACGTAGCCGAGTATAACGCACTCCTCATAGGACTCAGTTTCGCCAAGGAGCTGGGGGTCGAATATCTCGAAGCCTTTGGGGATTCCCAACTAATTGTCAACCAAGTTCGTGGGGAGTATGAAGTCAGGAACCCAGACCTGATTCCATACCACCAAGAGGCCGTCAGAGTGGCAGATTCTTTTGAAGAATTTTACATTGAATACATCCCGCGTCTTCAGAACGCTTATGCAGATGCACTGGCAGCACTAGCAGTATCACTCGCGCAACCGCCCAAAACTGAACTGCTAGTCACAGTAAGATCACACCAACTCTGCGTACCCATATACGATATGGATATTGAAGAGGAGGAAGATAGAAATGTAAACGCCAAAGAGGTGAACTCAACCCAAATCGGGTCCGAGTCCCGAGATTGGTGCTTTCCCATTATTGACTACGTCTAATACGGCATTTTACCAGAGGATGTAAAAGAAAAAGAATCTATCCGCCGAAGAGCACCACGGTTCTTTTACAATACCGAGACCCGTACGCTGTATCGCCGGGGGTACGATGACTTGCTTCTCCGATGCCTTTCGAATGAAGAAGCAAAAGAAGTTCTTAAGGAAGCACATGAAGGAGAATGCGGTGCGCATCAGCCTGGTCCCAAGCTGTATGATTGAATCAGAAGAATGGGATATTTCTGGCCAACAATGGTTCGTGACGCGATTGAGTACGCTCGAGAATGTCACGCTTGTCAAGTGCATGCAAATTATATGCACCAGCCACCGGAACGATTACACACATCAACCACGTCTTGGCCATTCGAGACATGGGGTATGGATATCGTCGGTCCCATCTTCCCGCCTTCAGTCAAAGGTGATCGATTTATTCTCGCTATCACCGACTACTTTTCAAAGTGGGCTGAAGCCATTCCGCTTAAAGAAGTGAAGACGAACAACGTCATCAACTTCATCAAGCATCATGTCATATACCGACACGGCGTGCCCAGACGGATTATTCATGACAACGGTCCGCAATTCATAAGCAACGCCTTCATCCGGTTTTGTGACAAGTTCAAGATCCAAGATGTTTCGTCAACACCTTATTACCCTGCCGCTAATGGATTGGCTGAGGCTTTCAACAAAACGATCATCAAGATCTTATCAAAGCTAGTAAAGACCAATAAACGAGATTGGAACGATAAACTCGGCGAAGCGCTCTGGGCTTATCGCACCACTATACGCACACCCACGGGAGCCACCCCGTATTCTCTGGTATACGGATGCGAGGCTGTGCTGCTGCTGGAGATTCAAATTCCCTCCCTTCGGATCGCTCTCGCAACGGAGATGACGACCGAAGAACATCACCAAAACGTCTTGAGGAACTCGAAAGGCTGGACGAAAAGCGCTTAGAGGCTCAACAACACATCGAGTTCTATCAAGCCAGGATGTCCAGGGCTTTTGACAAGAGGGTTCGCCAAAGAAGCTTCAAGGAAGGAGATCTGGTCCTCGCTGCTCGCCGACCAATAATCCTCACCTCTAAGAAGAAAGGTAAATTCGAACCTAAGTGGGAAGGACCGTTTGTAATAGACACAGTCTATTCGAACGGCGCTTATCGCTTAATTTCTTTAGAGGGTAACAGGCAATTAATGCCAATAAATGGGAAGTTTTTGAAAAAGTACTATCCCTAGTACGTTCAGGACAACTCATTTATCGGGAAGTTTCTTGAAGAATATTACCCTTAATATTCTAGAGGATAACCCAATTTTATTTTTACCACCAAAATCCCTCGCTGATCAATTTCAATTGACAGTGAGTCCACCAAAAAGGTTCACTCTCAGTTCGGAGTCCCCTTTCGATGAACGAAAGAACTCCATTTCTTTTCTCTTGGGTTCAACCTTTTTATGGTTGTAACTGAAGTTGAAATTTCTCTTCGATAAACGAAGAACTCATTTTTTTCGATCAGATAACCAATCCTATAAAAGGTAGGTTTATCTAGATCTTCCGGATTCTCGGAGTGGAGATCCCACTTCTAGTTTCCTTCTTGCACTGGAAATAGAATATAAAATTCTTCCTTTCCAGAAACAAGGAATAGAATATAAAATTCTTCCTTCCTTGTCCAGGGAATAGAATATAAAATTCTTCCTTCCCCACATCAACTCTTTTTCCAAAATTTATAAAATTAAGATTCATCTGAGGTATTTTATCCCGAAACCTAAGCAGGGATAAGTCTGCGCCTAACACGCGCTGCCGGTTTAGTCTTTTTCCGATTGAAAAAGACACCAGAGTTCGACTCTGGGGTATTTTATCCTGAAACCTAAGTAAGGATAAGTCCGCACCTAACACGCGCGGCCGGTTAGTTCTTAACTGTTAAAAAGAACACCCGTCCGCATATTCAACATTGTGACAGGTTGTTATTAATAACACCGAAATCCATGCCTCACACGCATGGGGAATTTTATCCTGAATCCTAAGAAGGGATATGTCGACGCCTAACACGCGTCGCTGGTTTGGTCTTTATCCGTAGAAAAAGATACCAGAGCCTGACTCTGGGGTCTTTTATCCCAAAGCCTAAGTAGGGATAAGCCAACATCTAAAACACGTTGCTGGGTAGCCTATTCCCATAACAATGGCAAAGCCTACATATTCAAAGTTGTAGCACAAAGTCTAAGGGAGTTCATTCCTTTAGCGCAACGTCACATGTGGAACGGATTAAAACAATCCGCATGTAAGCCCGACTCAAACGGTAGTCGGTAAGAGCACATCAAATCCGTTAAAGGCTGAGGATTTGCTAAAAATCCTAAGTCAACGTCTCATACACGTTGCTGTTTAGTCTTTTCACAGGAGAAAGACGAAGTCTACGTATTCAATATCGTAGCACTAAAAGAGTTAACTCTTTTAGCTTAACGTCACGTGCGGAACGGATTTAGATAATCCGCATGCTAGCCCGACTCAAACGGTAGTCGGTAAAGGCTAATCAAATCCGTTAGAGGCTGGGGGTTGGCCAAAAATCCTAAAGTCAACACCTCACACGTGTCGCCGGGTAGCCTATTCCCGTAACAATGGCGAAGTCTATGTATTCGACATCATAGCACAAAGTCTCAGAGAATTCAATCTCTGAGCGCAACGTTACATGCGAGCGGATTTAAACAATTCGCATGCTAGCCCGACTCAAACGGTAGTCGGTAAAGGCTCATCAAACCCGTTGATGGCTGAGGGTTTGCCAAAAATCCTATGAGTATTGTGGTCAATCATTTCAAACGGAATGACGAATCATAATAAAGATAAAAAGGAAATTCACTAAAAGAGTCAAGAGTCAAAACACTCAGTAAACAAAATCAGACATCAAGACTGTGACTAAAAATCTGCTGGCTGACCTTAGACAGCTTCTCATCATAAGCTTGCCTAAGTTCAGCCCTAAGGGACTCCTCGGTGGTGGTCGAAGTCTTCGCAGCAGCCTCCTCGATCTCGATTAGCCTCTGCTTCAAAGACTTCAACTCATCGGACAAAGCCGTACAGGTCTGCTGGTCCTGTGCTTCTGTCATCTGAAGAATGCCAAAAGTCTCCTCTTCTTCGCGGAGTTCTTTTCTAAGCTGATCTATCTTGGTCCCACAAGAAGTAATAGAAGAGCGGAGCTCGGCAAGTGAAGATAATCTGGTAGCAAGGCCGGTCTCAACCTGAGCTACTCGGTCTCGCTACGCCTGAACCTCAAGACTAGCAAGAAGCTGAGTATCGCGCAGTGACTGTAAATGGGTCTCCAGCTCAGCAGCAATGAAGGAAGAGGCTCCGGTATCTCGAAGCTCACGAAACATCTGAAGCTCATGCTCTAGGCAGTCGATATCATCAACTATGGCCTTCGCCAAATCTGGGTATCCTGCTTCCCTTATCAAGTTGATTCTGGAATTAAGGAGAGGTTTAAACTGGTGAAGTGAAAGTCCATCGTGAAAGAGCTTGCCGATCATAGCATTCACAAAGGAGAAGAAGGAACGAACGTCTATGCAGATGACGACCTTGTCAGGATCGTCATCAGATAACAATTCCTTCACTAAGACATGAAGACGAGAAGAACGCCCTACACAAAAAAAGGGAGAAGTCCGTCAAAAGCCTTAATAAGAAAAAGGAATAACACTCTTCAATGAGTTAACTTATACCTTCTTCCCCTTGATCCGCTGGGGGTAGTGGAGGTGTAACGACTGTAGATGCATCAACTGGTGTAGTTGGTCTCACAGCCGGCTCAACAGGGTCTTTCTCAACAAAAGCTCCTGCCAGATACAAAACAGAATTTGCAGAGGCGTTACATTATAGTTGCATTAGTCAAGATTGGCTAGTCCTATAATTAACTCAGAAAGAAGCACATACCTTCAAAGGAACCATCCTCAGGATTTTCAGCGAAGGCGGGCTCAGAAAACATATCCCCAGGTAACTGGTCATCGATCTGAGGAGAGCTATATATGTAGCGCATCATAGGAGTGTCCGCAAACAAGCTTCCCTCGTCGAAGTCATCGATGGAGAAATCTGACATAAAAGAATATCAGCGCCAAAGAAGAGTGAAGAGACTACAACTAATGGAAATGAGTTACCTCTCACGGGTGCATCAGCCTCTTCATTTCCAGGATTCGCCTCCTGCAAATTATCTGAAGAAGCAAGAAGTAGAGGACAGTTAGAAGATACACAAATTCATTCGTGTATTATCTAAAGAAATACGGTGTCAGTGTTAGATGTACCTGGATTCACGGAATCGGGTCCTACATTGATCTCCTCTCTAATGTCAGCAACCCCTGTAGGCCTCTCTACAGGGGGTGGTGGGTCAGACTCATCGGGAGATACGGGAATAGGATCGGGACTCATCTCATTCTCCCCACGCGCTCCTATATGGAGGTGGAAAAGTATAAGTCAATGTGCTGAATAACCAAGGGAATGGTTTTCAGGATAGATGTTACCTCTATCACTAGCAGGATCGTCACCAGCAAAGTCCATATCTGAGGCTCGGGAAGCTGCACGCGGCTTACGGGCTAATCTCTTCCGCCTAGCAGTGGGGATCGAAGGTCTCGCCTGAGGAGGAGGATGAAACTCTTCATCATGATCGACTGTGGTCCCTGAAACGTCAAACCGTAGTCAGTTTCAATATTTCTGGAAGATAAAGGGAAAAGTTGAATCGCAAACCTCGCTCAGAAGAGTCATCATAATCTTCGGGATCCCCGCCTGAAGCCTCGTCTGTGGAATGGAATGTCCTCTGGCCCTCTTCATCAATTCGGCGAGTCTTGTTCCGCGCCCTCTGTGCTCGAGCGTTCTCCCGAATCCTAAGAGAATCAATCTGAGAAGCCTTCTCAGCCTCTATCTCTGCAATCGGCTTCACGGGGACAGTCTTGTTAGCTGTTAGTAACCACTTGCAGCTCAAGAAAGTGAGGTTCAACTGTCGATCAATACTCGGGAGGCTGAACTTAGCACCAGTACAGCCAGTCACGGTCCACAACCATGCACGGAGACCGTCTATCAAACCACTATGGGTCCGAAGCTGCTGACGAGGATTCCCGATGTAGAGCTGATCATAGCCAAACTGGCGAGCGAATCGGCAGGGTAGATATGGCTCTATGAAGCACTGATCCCTCACCCGAAAAGTCAGATAGCCAGGCCTGATGTTCACCAGCCAGTTGAAGCAGCCAATGTCTAAGTGAGTCCGATACTCTCTCGGTCTCTCATCGTCTATCAAGCACTCGCCGTATCGGCCGGAGAACTGCGGAAAACAAGTGGAGAATGCCCAACACTTGTGGACCTGCAGCTGCTGTCTGACATCAGAAAATCCTCGGCCCTCCCACCTGCCATTCTCAAGCAACTGTAGCAGGGGAACAGAGTGATCTGGGGCGTTCGGCACCGACATCATATCCGAGCGGTGGAGGACGAACCAGGCCATCAGATAAGCGTACGGAAGCTCCACCTTAAGAGTGGGAATCTGACCTGGCAAATCGGTCTCCTTCCGTGTGAAGGCACTAGAAAGCTGTCGAAGTCCTCGGTGAATGTCAGCTACCATCACCGGAAGAAGTGAAAGCTCTTTCTTATAAGCAAGCTGAACGGCCGGGTAGAGCACCTCTAAAGGCAATGCATCACCAGACTGGTATGGAACCACACACTTCTTCAACCAAATAGCGAGATAACCGGCAAGAAGAGTCATCGGCCGAATCGGAGTGGTCGCATGCCATAAGAAAGATCTGAATCTGGTCTTCGCAGGGAAGCCACCCTCAGGACTGCTAGTGGTGTAGGAGTGAGCATCAATCTTCTTCAACAAACTGTTCACCTCTGAGGGAGTAAGTGGGGCCAACTCACAAATAGCCTCGCCAGAACTATTCTCCAGGTTCTTGAATAAATAGTTCGCAAACTGCTTCAGACTCACGGAGGCCTTGGTCCTTTTCGCTAAAGGCTCAGACTGTGCCAAAGCAATGTGATAATGACAAGTGAGATCCCATAGAGTCTCATAGCGATCAGGCATGCGATCCTTCAACTGGTCCAATTCACGATTAGAGGGAAAGTACTCCTGGTATAACATCTGTCCCATGGGCAAGCCAGAAATCCGGTGCATCTCGTGAAGAGCCAAGCCCAACTCCCCCTGCCGGGTCAGAAAAGTGTTCGAGTCTGGATTATATAGCTCGAACAAAGCACAAAAATGTCTCAAACTGACAGGCAAGCCATACATGGTGGCACGAACGGCTGCATACAAACCGCAAGCGTGCAACTCCTCGCCCCATCGGCTCAAGACGTATGTCGTCATGCGACTCCACCAAGACTTGTCCGAAGAGTGGACCCAACCATAAATCCTGTGACGAGTCGCAGGCATCTCCCGTCCTAGGGCAGCGAGGCGATTCCTCAAGGTCAAAGCAGTGGCGAGAAGCTCGTTACGTGGTGGTGCATCTAGTCCCAACACTCCGGGATGTAATCCGGTGATGTGACTCCTGCTCGAGCCAGGAGCTGCCTGATGGGTGATATAGCCGCAATGGACGCTCTCATGATCCTCCGTCAAGCGCCACGACATCTCCCGTGTCACAGCCTGACGCCTGAGCTCAGTCAATGAGCGATGCCGAGGAATCTCCGGCAAGTATATGAAGCCACTGCCGGTCTTGTGGAGCCACTGCTCAGCGTTAATGAATACGGCTTCTGGGTCATCGACGGAATCACCAAACAGGAAGTCGCTCTTCCGAAGAGGCTGAGTAGAGCTAGCATCCTTCACAAAAGGCGCATCTGTGATCAGCTGACGAATAGCTCGATGACTACCTTCCCTCACCACCTGGGCAACCTCAGTCGACGTGCCCGAAGCAAACTGAGGAGTAGCTGGAATAGGAGAAGGATCGTCGGAGATCGAGTAATACTCGCCACGATGCCCACACACTGCGTGGGACGAGAATGATCCAGAAGGGTATCCCACTGCAAAGTGAACAGTTAAACACTGGTTAGTCCTGATTATAAAAGGAAATTGAACTCATCTTACAAATAGTTAAGATAGAGTCATTGCCTTATAAAGGGTGAGACGATTTGGCCATATTGTGCAATTACAACACGGGGTATGTCAACAACATATCCCTGCCTTATAAAGCGCAATGTAGCGTCAAATCGCCCCCTTTAATTTTGAGATATGGTTTTGACCAAGCAAAACATATCTTTGAAGCGTCGATCCTCACCAACGAGAATCAAGGCTCTTCCCGGTTGCCTCGCCAAGGAGAACAACGTGGGGTAAAATGGATCAATTTGCAAATTTTCAAGAAAAGAGGGGTTAATTTGCAAAATTCCCAAATATGCCAAAAGCGTCGATCCTCACCAAGGAAAATCAAGGCTCTTCCCGATTGCCTCGCTAAGGAGAACAACGTGGGGTAAAAAGGATCAATTTACAAATTTTTAAGAGAAAAAGGGCTAATTTGTAAATTTCCAAATGCTGCCAAAAATAGCTCACCAGCATAGGAGGGAGGCGCGCTATCAGCCGACATAGCAGGGGAACGACCTCTCGAGGCACGCGACATGACGAGCTGCAAAATAAATGAAGAAGTCAGATCTAGAAAAAAGATCATTTTTTTATCAGATCTACCCCCTGAAAGATTAACTCGAGGCGGCAAATCACACCCTCAACCCTCACATGCGATCCCACAAATGCATAAATTAAAATTGAGCATGAAAGAGATCAAAATTATGGAGGATTTACCTGAAGAAAGACTCGAGATCCAACGAAGATGAGACCTTTTAGGAAACTTTCACCACGTGCTCGAGGGATCTGAGAGGAATTCTAAAAAATGGGTTTTCGAGGGATTTTTCAGTTCAAGATCCAAAGGAACCCTAGATCTAGGACAACTATCCAGGTTTGAGGGAGAACGGATGCTCGAGGGAAGAGAAAAGTCAAGAAAGAGATCAAGGGGGGGGCCGGCCCTAGAGAGGAGGAAAAGAAAAGAGAAAAAGAAAAAAATGAACCCCTATTTATAAGGTGAACCAAGTTGAACCGGACCGGACCAAATTGAACCGAACCGGACCAGTCCAGATCAGTCCAAACGGGGTTGAATCGAGCATCGAAACGACTCCGAATCAATTGAGAGTCTCATCCTTGGTTTATTCCTGTCTCTCCCACACATTCGGAAAGAACGGAAGAAATCTTTTGAGCCAAATTAATGCCTTTTTTGGCTCATTTTCAAGCCGGTTCAGCTTATTTCGAGCACGGAAATACTCCAATAAGGTATACGAGTATAAACTATTCCCTATTTATTGAGAAGTTCCTGGAGAATATTTTTTCTAAAAAAAATAATATTCTTAAGGATAACTCAATAACACGACACCGGACAACACGTCGCAAAAGAAGACTCAACACCAACGATCGGGGGTTTGTTGTACATCGAACCAACCAGCACAAGCTAAAAGATTGAAAAATTAGGAATCGACTTCAAGTTCAAATTCCGACGACGGTCAGACAATAAATGCAGCACCGGAATCCTTACAAGCGTTTGACGAAGCACCGAATAGCCTGAAGGAGCGAAGGAATACAGAACGAAAGTCGTTCCAGGTCCCGTTACACCGACAAAGGGTAGGGACAATCATATCCAAAATATTCCAGACTCCTCTATAAAAGAATGAGGCTGGAACATTTTGGAGGGGGTATCTGTAGGCGTGTAAAATTGCCTATAGGTCCCTTAGCTTAGCTCGGCACGATGATTCGACAAATCAACGGACGATCGAGCGACGAGGCGACAAGGCACGCAAGCAACGGAATATATTCGCGTGCAGAACCAAACCAACGGTTCGGAAAGTTAACGAGTCGTCCAACAACAAAGCGGACCTGAACTCAAACACCGAAGCGGATCTACTGCCAAATGAAGATTCGGGCAATCGGATCAAGACCCGAACAAATCAACGAGAGTTCGAGACGACGAGGCACACGAGCAACGGAACACGTTCGCACGTGGAATCAAACCAATGTTTCGGGGAATCACCGAGTCATCTAAACAAGAGCGAACTCGGTGATATAACGATCGAATCAAGATCAATCCCGGACTCGAACTCAGAAACGGATTAACTGCCATATTTGGAATCAAGTCAAGGAGTCGATTCCAGAAACCAAATCAAATCCGAACGACGGAGAACCGGAAACACCAAAAAAACGACGAAACGAACCAACACCCGGGAACTCGGCCGAAACCGAGCCGACCCGGGGTGGCTCGGTGGCCGAGCCACCCCTGGGTGGCTCGGCCATGGCCGAGCCACCCAGGGGTGCCTAGGCTCAGAACTGTGCGCGGGCACAGTTCTGAGTGCCTATAAATAGGCTATGTGTTCGTTCATTTGAGAGGACTTTTGGTTGAACTTCTAAAGAGCCGAAACTCTGCCGGATTGTCATCTCAACTCGGAATTGTGAAGGCTTGAAGCTTGGACCCTCGGATTCAGTTTTCGGCGAGCACCCGCGACAAACAAGGCAGGAGTTCGAAGAAGCTAATCCTCAGATCTACATCGTTCTACTCCGGATCTAAGCTTGGTTCTTAGATCCCGAGATTCGAGCGGTCGTTTCCTTGGCGAAACGATCCCTCCCGGCTATTATCTCCTTGGTGGGATAATACCCGTAATACGTTGTAGATCTGCTTGGATCCAGATCTCGCGGTGGTCAACGGTAATCAACCCCGGCGCAGGCAAAGAACCCCATAAAGCGAGTGACCGAATAACAGGAGCTCGCGATCTGTTCAAAGGAAAGTTGTAATTTTTTGTTTCTTTCTTTATTTCGATCTCCATTGTAACCGGCTCTTATAAAAAGACCGGATATTTGTAAAACGCATAAAGTTGTTTTCAAAGTTTGTAATGGAATCCTCAATGAAGAAGAACACGATTTTCCACGCGAACAGTGTCCATCGTGCCTCCTTCTGCCAAGGACCAGGAGAGGGCTACGACCCTTATCTTAGGGATAACGAAAGTAGTGATGGTGCCGACCGCTCCTTTGGCCGACCCCTAGGAAGGGTAGTTTTCTAGGCTCGTGAATCGTCACCATCATGACTTTCCCCAAATGGAGGCCAAGATGACTGAGGTAGAGCCTCTTGCCATCCTCATCCATAGACGAAGGAGGAGGCCCTAGAGGGAAGGGCAAGAACCTCGGGTGGTGGCTGAGGTGGCTGAGACAGACATCATGTACCTGGACGAGTCGGCCCCGGAAGAGCCAGTCGAGGCTCCTCAAGAAGAGGGAGCCGAGGCTAGAGCTCTTGCTGATGAGGGGGGATCATCCGCCCGCCGCAGCGAGTCGACTCATTTGTATAAAGAGCCAATTGAGGAGGAGGAGTCATCTCCCGCAGGGTTGGAATATCCCTTTCTTCACCGTGTCTCCAAGATCAGAGAAGAAGAATGGATAGGATGAGGGAGTGCCTCTTTGGGACATTGATGCGGCATAAACATGTACCAAAAATATTACAAGTGCACAACCGTGTTAAGTTATCGTATAAAAAGTTATCGATCCCACGAGGAAGGTGTTTTGTAGGAGAAAATATAAATCGGTTCTTATGTTGTGTGCATGACAAATAGGAGTGAAGAATAAGTGTGATTGTGGAGAGATAATGAGAGTGAAAGTGATAGTGTATAAATCGGCACAAAATGTAAGTGAGAGTAGATGTGACAAAGAATGAATGATTTTCACAAGGAGAAAAAGAAAGATGAATAAAGTCAAGAATCAAAAAGGAAAATTCAAGAAAGTAAAAATGACGAATTTAATTAAAGATATGGGTAATCTAGAATTGAATCCACTTCTTAGAAAAATGTGATTCCCTAGAGGGTTCTAGCCTAAATGCGAATCAAAGAAAATGAAAATGAACAAAAAGAAAAACTAAACCCAAGAGGGTTCTAGCCTCAAGGTAAATAGTGTAAGAAAATAAAATGGCGATTCCTTAGAGGGTTCTAGCCTAAAGGTGAATCAAAGAAAAAAAAACTAAACTCAATAGGGTTCTAGCCTCAAGGTGAATAGTATAAGAAATTAAAATCTAACTAAATTATAAAATCTAAACTAGAAAATAAATTGTAAGAATTAAATACAAGAAAATAAATCTACTCTATAAGCATGAAATAAATCTAAGGCAAGAGGGTTCTAGCCTCCTGGCTATTTAAACAAGAAAATAAAATCTAACTATAAGCATAGAAATAAATCTAAACTAATAAGCAATAAAAAAGGAATAAAAGAGAAAAATAAAAGAAATGCAAACCTCGAAATAATTCTTTATCTCCATCTTCATCATCCAACAAAGAGAAGAAATATTTAAAATGGTGAAAAAATTATTTTATTAATTATAACAAAAGTTACAAATTTGGAAGGCCTTCTCAATTAAGAGTGGCCCTCCTCTCCAAATGGAGTTACAAAAATTTTCACACCCTCAACCCCTCACTCTCTACCTCTATTTATAGTAAACATCAGTGAATGAGAGCTCTTGGATTAAAATCTTATCCAAAACAAGCAAATTTTAGTCTTTGATCTGTAAAAGAACAACGTAGGTATCGATACCAGCATCAATGCTAGCATCGATGTCTAATCAAAAATCTGCCTCCACAGATGGCTTCGTCTCGTCGAGATAGGCGATTGTCATATATTATATGTTAAATTCCGTCTTCCAGATTGAGAGATATCGTCGTTTCTTTGCGGCTAACCATCTTGAATATATTTTGTTTTCATATTTGATTTTTTTTATTTTCTTCGGCTTCTACAAGCAAGTCGGCTTGATTCTGGGCTTGGGATTTTTAGCTCTTGTTTGTGTTCTTCATTTAATTCATGAGCTTTTGTTGAGAGATGGGATTTTTGGGCTTTATTCTTCATTAACCTGCAATTAAAGATAAAAATAATTATTAATGATATATTTATTCATTAAAAATAGATAATGAGGATATAAAATAAAATATGATTATCAAATACCTCTACATTTAAACTTTTGCTAGTCCTCTAGCAAAGAAAGAAAGAGAAAATCCTAACTCACTTTCGTAGGAATCGCAGTTGTATTTAGCGCATACAACAAGCCTTTAAACCCCTAGGTTACCCTAGTGGACGAGTTATAGTCTCGTGAGGGTTTACAGTGAATATACCCATAAAATTCGGTCATTTTGCCAAATTAAAGAAGTTAGTAAATAGCTAAATTTACTTGATAATTGTAGCTAGTTATTACTCAAGAAAATATTTTTATATATAACTCTAAGGTAAATTTCCTAGAAAATCTTCTCATTATAGCAATACAAAACCAAGCCTAACTTAGAAATTTAATTTAAAAGTTTTGAAAAAAAACATGCTAACTCTTTGTTTAAAATAATATTCAAATTGCTTGATCTAAAATATTTTTCAAGACCATATATACAAATATAACTATATATATAAAACATTTATTAGTATTTTTATTTTTTTTATTTTTTTAATTTTTTTGACTCTTTCTTCCTTGGTGATTTTTTCTACTTTAACGAGTTTTCTAAGCGACTATTTAACGAGTTTTAGGCCAATGGATCCTAACCAAATTGGGCTTAGGTCATTAAGTATGAAAATACTCCTTGTGCTTAATTACTCGGTCAACTTAGGCTTTATAAGATAGAATCACCTTGAATTTAAGAGTTTTTTTTCTTTTGGTGCCCATTTTTCGCACTCTTCTTTCGTAATTTTTTATATGTATATGTATATATATTCTGAAAAATATGTAAGTCAAGACACTTTGAAAAATTATTTTTAACTCTAAGTTAAGCATGCATAAATTCCATTATTTTAAATAAAAATCTATGTTAAGGCTTAAGTGAAGTATACTACTTTGAAAATTATTTCTTAAGAAATTTATTTAGAGTTATCATAAAAGGTAAACTTGAGTAAATAACAAACTAGAGATTAGAAAATTTAAAATTTATCAAATAAATCAATTATTACATAACTCTATCAATTTGGCAAGTAACGATATTTTTATAAATTTTTTTAAGGAAAAGGAAAAAAATGACAAAAATGCAACTAAAAATGTAAAATAAAGAGAAAAAAACTAATTCTCACCCCACACCTAAATTTTGCATTGTCCTTAATGCAGACTCTATGATGCACAAAGTAAAACAGATAAGAAGTGAAGTACTTACATTTGATCAGCTGATAAAAATCTGCAATTACCTTTGATCTGAGGAGGATAAAATCAAAAATTTATTATTCTCTTCTTTTTTTTTCTTTTTTTCTGTTTTTTTTCTTTTTTTTACAACTGAACAAGAAACTCTCAAATGAGAGAAGAATAAATTCTTTTTATTATTCTGAAATAAACAAAACAAATAATGTAGAATGAAGTGTTCAGCACGAAGAGTTCGTATTCTACATTGAATCCTACCTTATTGTTGAAAATTCTTCCCCGGATTTTAAATAAATTCAGAATGATATAATCAATAATGTGAAATTCCATGCATTTCAGGGTGTTCAATAATTCTTGCAATAAAGTAAGGTAGGTATTATTGGTGTCATGCATTTTGTATTTCTTAATGAACTTAGACTCTTGTATTGTGAAGTTTTGTTTTCTAACAACCAATTCTTCCGTAGAGTTCTAAAAATTTAGTTGTTAATTATTCTCCAAGAATCTAAGTTCATCATGACAGAGTTCTTCAAAATTTAATTCAAAGCAGCAAATGTTTAACACAGTTTCATTATTCTCAAGGACCTGATCCGCTTCTTCTAAAAACTCTAATTCTCCATCAAAAATTTTCTCAAAACTCAAATCAGACTTTTCTTCTTCTTCTTCTTCTTCTTCTTCTGATCTTTCCTGAATGTAATTTATTTCTAGAGGCTGATTATTTGGCTGGTCCCCTGGATTAAAAATGTTGAGATCAGCAGTTAAATTCCCAAAGGACAGCTTCATTTGACCAGTTCTACAGTTGATGAGAGCATTAGAAGTAGCTAAGAAAGGTCCTCCTAAAATAACAGGTGTCTGTCCTTTGGGATTAGAAACAGGCTGTGTTTCCAAGACTACAAAATCTATTGGAAAAATAAAATCTTCAACCTTAATCAGAACATCCTCTAACTCACCCATAGGGACCTTAATAGATCTATCAGCCAACTGTAAGGTGTATCTGGTTGGGTTCAGTACACCTAGACCCAATTGCTGGTAGACTGAATATGGAAGCAAATTGACACTGGCCCCTAAGTCTAAAAGCGCCTTATCAATGTGAGTATTACCAATGATGCATGAAATGATGGGGGAACCTGGATCTTTACGTTTCAAAGGTATGGGATTTGGTAGTATTTCACTGATATTGGTGGCTAAAAAGACTTTCTTTGGAATATTTATTCTCCTCTTCTTAGTGCATAATTCTTTTAAAAATTTAGCATAAGATGGAATTTGTTCAATTACATCTAAGAGAGGAATATTGGCCTTAACTTGCTTGAATGTTTCTAGGATCTTCTCCTCTTGAGGGGAGTGTTTCCTAGGCCTGAGTCTATCTGGAAAAGGAGCAACTGGTCTAAACCTATCAAAAGCAGGCTCAGGTTTGGGTTCAGGTTCTTGATCATCTGAGGGGGGTGATTGTTGAATAAATTCATCAGAAGGAGAAGGAGAAGGAATTTGTACTGGATCAAGAGTTTGACTTGGAGGAGTTCTCACTTGATTATCGACCTGTCTACCTGACCGAAGTGAATGGATTGCATTCACTTGAGCTTCATAGGATGAACTGCATCCTATGTCCTTAGGGTTGACCACGGATTGACTCGGAAATTTTCCTTTCTCTCTTTCACTCACGACACTAGCTAGTTGACCAAGTTAGGATTCTAATCTAGCTATAGCTTGAGTGTTGGAGTTGAGCATTTGTCCAGTTGATTGCATAAAGGAATTCAGAGTGCTGGACGTTTGAGTCAACATATTCGTAGTTTGAGTGGAGGCCTTAATTATGGTTTCCAAACCCTTTTCCAAGACTTTGAGACGTTTATCCTGATATGGATTGTGAGGAGTCTGAATTACAGCTTGATGAAGAGGAGACTGATTTTGATATTACAGATTGGGTTGTTGAAATTGTGGATGAGAATTGAAAGGAACTGTGTTCCCCTAGGAAAGTGTTGGTTTGAAGTGGGATTGAAGTTTTGAGTTCCGGAGTGAATTCCCTGATTACATGCAAAGTTTGGGTGATTTCTCCAACCTGGGTTGTCGGTTGGAGAGAATTGATCATTTGCATAACGCTGAAATGTAGCGTTGACCTGTCCTAATGGCTGATTATTTCCTAAGAGAGGACATTCTTCTAAAATATGAGATGGTGATAGACAGTTGTGACATCCTGAGGCTGAAACTTGATTGATTTGAACCGGGGCTCTTTCCTTGATTTCTAAAGCTTCTAACCTACGCATGATTGTGGCTATCTTAGCTTCAGATGCAATGTTCGACTCTAAGGAAATACCACTGGACTTGGGTTGGGGAACTGATGACACTCGGTCATCATAGTGTTCCCATTGCATGGTTTTTTCAGAAAGACTCTCTAAAAACTCCCAAGCTTCATTAGCGTTTTTCCTCATAAAATCCCCATGGCACATTGATTCTAAGAAAGTTTTTGCAGAATAATCTAATCCTTCATAAATTATTTGGCACAATCGCCATTTTTCTAAACCGTGATGAGGACATTGGATGAGAAGATCTTTAAATCGGTCAAAATACTTCCAAAAGGGTTCTCTCGAAACAATTTTAAAATTCATGATGCTGTTTCTTAGCTTCACCGTTTTATGGATCGGGAAAAATTTCTTAAGAAAAACAGTGATAAATTCCTCCCAAGTAGTGATGGAATTTACGGGTAAGATATACAGCCATTTTTTTGCTTTGTCTTTGAGAGCAAATGGAATAAATCTGAGTTTGATCGCATCTTCTGTTAATTCTCTTATTTTAATCATAATACATACTTCCTCAAATTCCGAGATAAAAATATATGCATCTTCTATTTTATTTCCAAGGAATTTGGGAAGCATGTTTATGTAATACGGTCTAAGCTCAAAATTTATTCCATTTGTTTCGGTGAGCCTAATGCAAGAGGGGATTGCATTCCTAATGGGATAGCACATATCTTGAAGAACGGGTGGATTAGGATACACCATTTCTATGATTGGTTCAAAGCGAATTAATCGATGTGTATTATCCCTAATCCACGGTTGCATACACCAAAACTATTTCTTTTTATACTTTTTTTTATAAAAGTTAGTTTTTTAATGAGGAGAGAATGGAAAGAGAGGAAAATCCTAACTAAAATAAATCAAAATCAATCACTTTTCAATCACTCTAACTCTAGGGTTAAGCCTAACTCAACTAGACCAGCTCCTAACCAAAAACTCCTAAAGTGAAAAGATTAAAGTTTTACCCGGGTAGTCAGCCAGGTAAGGATAGTACTAGAGGGTGATCAAAGTTCAATTACGTACATCGTTCCTTACGGAGCGCTTTACGCAACCCCTAAACCTTGCCTTAGACACCAACTAATCCAAGAAAACTTAAACCGGTTCACTTAAGGATTCTTTGTTCCTTATTGAGCTCGAATCCTTAGGGCCAACGTCTAATGAGTTTTTATTAGGATTGGGTGGTATAGTGAGGAATTAGTGATTTTTGGCTAAAAGAATGATGAAATCCCTCACCTTATCTTGATTATGAGGTTTTGCCCTTAAAAATATTTTTAGGTGTGTGTCAAATAAAGATGCTCAAATCACTTTGGTGAATTCCTACTAACTCTATATGAAATGCAACCCTAGAAATTAAAAGCGACTAAAAGGATGGAAAAAAATCTTTAATTTTTTATTATGGTTTACAATCAAACAACTATGAGAAGGGTGAACATTGTTTGAGTTTATTATCTTGTTAGTTAATGTCCAAGTGAAAGGTGAATTTTATTATGGTCAACAAAAAAAATCCTTTTTTAAATCCTAATTGTCTCTAATTGTGAAGCTAACTAAAGAGGGTGGAATTGAAAATGCTAGAAAGAAGAGTTACCTAAAAGCAATTCTCCAAGTTCTAGATCTCCAATCCGCGATCTTCAAGCTCATAGTGGTTCATTCACAAAAAACACACAAGTTAAAGAACCAAATTAAATAAAATCCTACTTAACCCGGCAACGGCACTAAAAACTTGATGTGGCATAAACATGTACCAAAAATGTTGCAAGTGCATAACCGTGTCAAGTTATAGTGTAAAAAGTTATCGATCCCACGAGAAAGGTGTTTTGTAGGAGAAAATATAAATCGGTTCTTATGTTGTGTGTGTGACAAATAAAAGTGAAGAATAAGTGTGATTATGGAGAGATAATGAGAGTGAAAGTGATAGTGTATAAATCGGCACAAAATGTAAGTGAGAGTAGATGTGACAAAGAATGAATGATTTTCACAAGGAGAAAAAGAAAGATGAATAAAGTCAAGAATCAAAAAGGAAAATCAAGAATAAAAAGAAAATTCAGAAAGTAAAAATGACGAATTCAATTAAAGATATGGGTAATCTAGAATTGAATCCACTTTTTAGAAAAATGTGATTCCCTAGAGGGTTCTAGCCTAAAGGCGAATCAAAAAAAATGAAAATGAATAAAAAGGAAAACTAAACCAAGAGGGTTCTAGCCTTAAGGTGAATAGTGTGAGAAAATAAAATGGTAATTCCCTAGAGGATTCTAGCCTAAAGGTGAATCAAAGAAAATAAAAATAAACAAAAAGAAAAACTAAACCCAAGAGGGTTCTAGCCTCAAGGTGAATAGTATAAGAAATTAAAATCTAACTACAAAATAAATTATAAAATCTAAACTATAAAATAAATTGTAAGAATTAAATGTAAAAAAAATAAATCTACTCTATAAGTATAAAATAAATCTAAGGCAAGAGGATTCTAACCTCTTGGCTATTTAAACAAGAAAATAAAATCTAACTACAAGCATAGAAATAAATCTAAACTAATAAGCAATAAAAAAAATAAAAGAGAAAATTAAAGAAATGCAAACCTCCAAATAATTCTTCATCTTCATCTTCATCATCCAATAAAGAGAAGAAATATTTAAAGTGGTAAAAAAATTATTTTATTAATTGTAACAAAAGTTATAAATTTGGAAGACCTTTTCAATTAAGAGTGGCCCTCCTCTCCAAATGGAGTTATAAAAATTTTCACACCCTCAACCCCTCATTCTCTATCCTTATTTATGGTAAACATCAGTGAATGGGAGCCCTTGGATTGAAATCTTATCCAAAACAAGCAAATTTCAGTCTTTGATTTGTAATAGAACGACGTAGGTATTGATACCAGCATCAATGCTGGCATCGATGCCGGTATCGATGCCAGCATCGATGCCGGTATCGATGCCAGCATCGATGCTGGCATCGATGTCTAATAAAAAATCTGCCTCCACAGATAGCTTCGTCTCGTCGAGATAAGTGATTTTTATATATTATATGTTAAAATTCGCCTTCCGGATTGAGAGATATCGTCGTTTCTTTGCGGCCAACCATCTTGAATATATTTTATTTTCATATTTGATTTTTTTTTTATTTTCTCCAGCTTCTACAAGCAAGTCGGCTTGATTCTGGGCTTTAGATTTTTGGCTCTTGCTTGTGTTCTTCATTTAATTCATGAGCTTTTGTTGAGAGATGGGATTTTTTGGCTTTATTCTTCATTAACCTGTAATTAAAGATAAAAATAATTATTAGTGATATATTTATTCATTAAAAATAGATAATGAGGGTATAAAATTGTAATAAAATATGATTATCAGACATTAGGAGTTGGCCCCCGATATGGATAGGAGCCCGGCCAAGAGCACCTCTACCAGCTTGTTCACCATCTCAATGTTAGGGGGATAGTCCTGGGCTTTTTCCTGATTCAGTCGAAGGCGGTCGAGCAGTTCTGGCTTTCTCGGAATGAGGAGTTTCTGCAGGGGGTTCCCGATGCCAGTCTCCACCTAAGCCTTCGCAACTACTTGAGTAGTTGTTTCTAATGTTTGTTTTGTTTAACTTTAAAGCTAGTCGAGTCGACAGCTTTTACTAATTAGCATCTGAACTTCTTGGGGTGAGTGCCTGAGAGTTCTTTGAATTCTGTTGTCGGCAATTAAGAATTGACTAGGTCTGGTCAACTGTTCACTTAATAGACGCTGTTTAGTGAGTTTCTAGAAGCTTTTATTAGGCAGGTGAAATGTCACTATTTGAAATGACATAATGACATTGGTTAAATGTCAGAGAGTTATGGCGTCATTTTGATTTTTGAGCTAAGAGTCATGGAGTAAAGAGGGTGGCGCTTCGAGTTTCGTGTGAACCATTTGAGATTTTAAGGTTTATCTCATCCGTTCATTTTGAAATGAGATTATTCCACGTGTCCCCTCTTGGGTACTATAAATAGCCCATTGGAGGCGAAAAGGCATTTTCTTCACAGCTCCTGCCTTAAATCTTCGACGCTTGCCTCTCTTAAATTTCCCAAATCTCCTTACAATCATATTCTATGGCTTCTCAGACTTCCACCACTGGCCGCAATGAGGAGAATATTGCTCTTCTCCAGCTGATTCGCTCGAAGGTCTGCATCAGAGAGCTCGAATAGTATTAGGAGCTCTACAATCTCCCCAAGGCCTTTATACTCAAAACGCTAAGTGGGGACGAGCTGGTGTACTGCCACAGCCAGAATAAGGCACCATTGGGAAAAGACCTAGAGGGGGGGTGAATAGGACTTTTGAATAATTAATATGCAATTAACAACTTTTCAACAATCCACACACAAATAAAAATGCAATGATAATAAAAGAGAGTAGGGATAGAGATAGTTAGCCAATAGATGACACGCGGTATGTTCACGAGGTTCGGCCCGCCTGACCTACGTCCCCGCTCCCCACTCTCGAGGAGAAATCCACTACACACCCGGTTTGGAAGCCGGAACTTCTTCTACACAATGATCTTCACCGAGATCTCACAAACCTCACTTACAATAGAACAAGAAGAACTCTCACACAAATTCCTTATGACAAGGATCAAGTGAGGACAACTGAAGCTCAAAGGATTGTTGTGTGTAGGTGATGAAAACAAGGAGCTTTTAGAAAACTTGAAAATGAGAGATTGAAATATTAAGCTCAAATCACTTAGAAAATGAAACTCAGTATTTTTCTCTTGCTTGCATTAGTTCTGAAAAGAAGAGAGGGTTTAAGTATATATAGAGCCTTAAAACCCTAGCCAAAATATTTACCAAAAGAGAAAATCCCGAAAAAGGCTGCCAGAAAAATAGCCGTTATAAGTCGACTTGCTACAGTAACAAGTCGACTTGTAACTAGCTGTTACAGTTAATTTTTCAGCCTATAAGTCGACTTATAAAATACGTAAGTCGACTTAACAGGTTGAGCAAGTCGACTTGGCAGAGCGATTTTTGGACATTCCAGAGGAGTTTGTAAGTCGACTTAACAGTTCCTATAAGTCGACTTAACAGAGAAATTTTGCATATTCTGGAGCAGTTCATAAGTCGTCTTATTAGTCTGATAAGTCGACTTATCAGTCTGATAAGTCGACTTATGAACATGCACAGACACTGTGCATGTCCAAAAATCTGACTTTAAAACATCGATAAAAAATCTTAAATAAATTCTAATAAATGTGAAACTTTAGGAAAGGTTTATAACTATGATTTGTAATATATTTGAAAAGAGATTTTAAGAAATTTACTTAATAATCATACAAAGTGTTGTTTTTCCAAAAGATTCAAAAACAATAGTTTGTATGGAAAGTGTATGTGTGAATCCAATGAGCTTTAGATGTAACCAACTTAATAACTTGCCTACATTAAGCACTAGAGAGAAGTAAAATACAAATATCTCACATATATGAATATTGATATCTTGGACTTGATATTTGCTTTCATTTTTGATGAAGCCTCTTATACGTGTTGTGCTCTTGATAGCTTTGCTTCATCGTATTGCCTCCACCTCCTTTAAATATTATCGTTGTAGCTCGTATCCCATCCAATCCTCCATGAAAGGTGCTAATGATATAAAATCTACAATATAGCTCAATAAACAATTAGCACCAATAATGGTGTTTGTAAATCATCATCAAAACAAAGGGCCTAACAATCTCCCCCTTTTTGATGATGACAAACAACCATTATGCAAGAGCAAGTAAAAGCAAATTATTTGGCTTATAGATAGTTGCTCCCCCTATCTATGAAGCTCCCCCTTACTATGTGCACAAAAGAGGAGATTTCTCTCCCCCTTTGGCAACATCAAAAAAGGGGTAAAAAGAAACATAATAGGCGAAAAGAAGGATTTTTTAAAGAATACACATGCCTAAATCATTTCTAATACGGCAAAAATCAACTTCACAAAGGGGTTTGGTAAAGATATCCGCTAATTGAGATTTGGTGTCAATATAAACAAGCGAGATATCTTTCCGCTCAACATGGTCACGCAAGAAGTGATGCCGTACGTCTATATGTTTGGTTCTAGAATGCAAAACGGAATTTTTTGAAATATTGATTGCACTAGTGTTATCACAAAAAATTTTTGTATCATGAAAGTGTAAATCAAAATCAACCAAATTTTGTTTCATCCACAAAAGTTGTGCACAACATAAGCCGGCGGCAATGTATTCCGCTTCCGTAGTGGACAAAGCAACACAATTTTGTTTCTTGGATGCCCAAGATACAAGTGAGTTACCCAAAAATTGACAAGTACCACTTGTACTTTTGCGGTCCACTCTACAACCGGCAAAGTCAGCATCATAATAACCACAAAGATCAAAAGATGTATTTTTAGGATAAAACAAACCAAGTTCTAAAGAGCCATTTATGTAGCAATCAAATAAGACTTTTTAGGAGAGGCTTGAAAACGTGCACATGCACACACACTAAACATGATATCCGGCCTACTAACGGTGAGATAAAGAAGACTACCTATCATACATCGATATAGCTTTTGGTCTACCTTTTCACCACTTTCATCCGCATCCAATTTGATGGTTGTGCTCATTGGAGTTGGGGCATGTTTTGAACTTTCCATCCCAAATTTCTTCACCAATTCCCGAGCATATTTGCTTTGTGATACGAAGATGCCATCATTGGTTTGTTTGACTTGGAGGCCAAGGAAGAATGTAAGCTCACCCATCATACTCATTTCAAATTGATCTTGCATAACTTTAGAGAAATCATTGCATAAAGATTCATTAGTGGCACCAAAAATAATATCATCCACATATATTTAAACTAAAATGAAATCATTTTTTCTTTTTCTAACAAAAAGAGTATTATCAATAGTTCCTTTTGAAAAACCATTTTCAATGAGAAAACTTGAGAGTCGAGCATACCAAGCTCTAGGAACTTGTTTTAAACCATATAAAGCTTTTTGTACCCGGTAGACATGATTAGGAAAAGCATGATCTATAAAACCGGGGGGTTGCTCAACATAAACTTCTTCTTCAATAAAACCATTTAGAAAAGCACTTTTGACATCCATTTGAAATAATTTAAAGTCTTTAAAACTTGCAAAAGCCAAAAACATCCTAATAGATTGCAATCTTGCAACCGGTGCAAAAGTTTCATCATAGTCTATGCCCTCCTCTTGATTGTATCCTTGGGCAACTAAGCGAGCTTTATTTCTAGTTACTATGCCAAATTCATCAAGCTTATTTCTAAACACCCATTTAGTTCCAATAATAGAGATATTACTAGGTCTAGGAACTAATTTCCAAACATTATTTCTTTGAAAATTATTCAATTCTTCATGCATAGCTAAAACCCAAAACTCATCATTTAAAGCATCATCAATACGTTTAGGCTCTATTTGGGATAAAAAGGCTACATTACCACATTCGCTTATAGCTTTTGAGCGAGTTAAAATCTCTTTTGATGGACTCCCTATAATTTGGTCTTTAGGATGATCCGGAGCAAATTTCCAAGCCTTAGGAAGTTCTTCTTGATTTTGTTCATCTTTGCTTTCCTCATCATTTGGTGTCTCCGTTGAGGGTTTATCATTTAGTTGCAAGAGCTCCATTTCGCCCTCAATCTTATCATCATACCTAGGAAAACCATCTTACAAACCAACATTAGATTCATCAAAAGTAACGTTTATAGATTCTTCAACAACGAGTGTTCGCTTGTTGAAAACTCTATAAGCCTTACTTCTAGAAGCATATCCCAAAAATATACCAACATCAATTTTTGAATCAAACTTATCATGGTGGTCTTTAGTATTTAAGATAAAGCATTTACAACCAAATATACGAAAATATCCAACATGTGGAGTTTTGCCAAAAAAGAGTTCATAAGGGGTTTTCTTAAAAGAGGGTCTAATCAAGACACGATTTAAAACATGGCAAGCCGTATTAACGGCTTCCGCCCAAAAATATTTTGGCAAATCATAAGAGTTTATCATAGTACGTGCCATATCTTGTATGGTTCCATTTTTCTGTTCAACAACACCATTTTGTTGAGGTGTTCTAGGAGCGGAAAACACATGTGTTATACCACGATGAGCACAAAAATCATTAAAAAATTTGTTTTGAAATTCTCCACCATGATCACTTCTAATTTTAATAACTTTCAAATCTTTTTCATTTTCAATTCTTTTAACAAAAAAAGAAAACTCTTCAAAGCAATCATCTTTGTTAGCAAGAAAAATTACCCATGTAAAACGAGAGAAATCATCAACAATAACAAAGACATAGTGTTTGCCACCTAGAGAGGCAACACGCATTGGTCCAAAGAGATCGAGATGTAATAATTGTAAGGGTTTAGAAGTGGATACCTCATTTATGGATTTGAAGGAAGTCTTCGTTTGTTTACCTTTAGCACATTCCTCACAAGTAGAATCCTTAATATATGTTAGATTTGGTAGCCCTCTCACTAGGTTCTTCTTGGATAGCTTAGATATTAGCTTCATGTTAGCATGTCCAAGTCTCTTGTGCTAAATCCAAGGATCCCCATCTACCGCGGCAAGACACTTCACATCTTGATCTATTAACTCATCCATCTCAAAAATATAAACATTAGATCTTCTAGAGGCAATAAAAACAATCTTATCATTCATACTAACAATACATTTATCCGGTTTAAAAAGGATGTCAAAGCCTTTGTCACTTAATTACTAATACCAAGAAGGTTATGATTTAAGCCTTTAACAAAATAAACATCCTCAATTACGGGAGAAGGTGTCTTACCAATGGAACCAATACCTATAATTTTACCTTTCTCACCGCCACCAAAGGAGACGTTGCCTCCTTCAATCCTTGATAGGGTTGCAAATAAATCTTTGTTGCCCATCATGTGATGAGAACAACCACTATCAAGGTACCACATCTCCTTACGTCTTGCTCGAGACGTTCCCTACATGCAAATAAGTTGTAGAGCTTTTAGGTACCCAAGCTTTGGGTCCTTGAGTGTTAGTATCTTTGGTACCCTTGGGTATCCACATCAACTCATATTGATCAATGTTATTTTTAATCCTACAATATGTGGAAATATGCCCATACTTCATGCAATATGTGCACAAAAACCTTTTCTTGTATGTAGGAGCATGAGATTGATACCACTTTCTAGTAACATGATGATGACTAGAATGAACATGATTAGTTTTAATTCTATTGTTTTCAATCTCTAATCTCTCAACTTTAGATCTTAGTTGTTTGTTTTCAAAATCAAGATCTCCTATCATTTCATCTTTTAAAGCAAGAGAGGATTGTAGTTGCTCATACTTAGAATCACAAGAAACACGTAATTTTTTGAATGAAGAATATTCTTTTGCTAGTTTTTTAAATTCAAAATTTGATTCTTCTAAAGCCGATTCTAGTTCACATTGCATATAAAGAGATTCACTTTCGGTTTCGGATTGTACCACATCTTCATCGGCCATGAAGCAAATGTTCCGATCATGAAGAGCAATCTTTGCACCCTCATCATCACTCTCCGAATCGCTTGGTTCGGACTCATCCCATCCGGCATACATAGCTTTCTTCTTCTTGTATTTCAAATACTTCTCCTTGAGCTTGGGACAATCCTTGGCTAAGTGTCCCGGTTCGTTGCATTCAAAGCATTTACCTATACGAGGAGAAAATTTGTTGTTAGACCGATTATTGAAATTTTTGTTCATTTTGATTAGTCTTGATATTCTTCTAGAGAGGTGTGCCACTTCTCTAAATACATCAATTTCACTATCCGAAGAGGAAGAATCATCAATTGCTCCCTTAAGTGCAATGAGTTTTGATTTTTGAGATGACTCCTCGGTAGCTTTTGGGATTGCTTCTTCTTTCTCCTTGATCTTCTTTTCATGGACCTTGAGCTTGCCAATAAGTCCATCAAGAGTGAGAGTTGAGAGGTCATGAGCTTCTTCAATGGCCGTGGCTTTAGGTTCCTAAGCTGGCGTCAAGGAGCAAAGAATTTTGTAGTTCATCTATTGATTCTCCAAGACCTTATCAAGACCATGCAATTCATTTATAATATTAGTGAACCGCGAAAACATAGAGTCAATAGATTCATTTGGAAGTATTTTAAATAGTTTATAATCATGCATGAGACCACTAATCTTAGACTCCTTTACTTGAGGGGTTCCCTCATGAGTAATGCATAACTTCTCCCAAATCTCGTGTGCGGTTGCACATGTAGAAACTCTTTTGTATTCATTTGGGGTAAGACCACAAATTAGTGCATTCATGGCCTTAATGTTAAGGTTTGCTAGGTCCCTCTCATCCTCGGTCATTTTACCACTAACCTTTTTGACATATTTCTCTTCTATGATTTCTAGAATGTCAAGGTCAATGCATTGCAAATAAATTCTCATCCTAGCCTTCCAATAAGCAAAGTTGCTACCGGTGAAAAGGGGTGGCTTAGTTGTGGATTGTTCTTCTAACATATGTATATTCATTGATCCCTCCATAATGATCTTTTCTCTAAGGGGATTAAGCCTAACAATAGTAGAGACCAAGCTCTGATACCAATTGAAAAGACCTAGGGGGGTGAATAGGACTTTTGAATAATTAATATGCAATTAACAACTTTTCAACAATCCACACACAAATAAAAATACAATGATAATAAAAGAGAGTAGGGATAGAGATAGTTAGCCAATAGATGACACGCGGTATGTTCACAAGGTTCGGCCCGCCTGACCTACGTCCCCGCTCCCCACTCTCGAGGAGAAATCCACTACACACCCGGTTTGGAAGCCGGAACTTCTTCTACACAATGATCTCCACCGATATCTCACAAACCTCACTTACAATAGAACAAGAAGAACTCTCACACAAATTCCTTATGACAAGGATCAAGTGAGGATAACTGAAGCTCAAAGGATTATTGTGTGTAGGTGATGAAAACAAGGAGCTTTTAGAAAACTTGAAAATGAGAGATTGAAATATTAAGCTCAAATCACTTAGAAAATGAAATTCAGGATTTTTCTCTTGCTTGCATTAGTTCTGAAAAGAAGAGAGGGTTTAAGTATATATAGAGCCTTAAAACCCTAGCTAAAATATTTACCAAAAGAGAAAATCCCGAAAAAGGCTGCCAGAAAAATAGCCGTTATAAGTCGACTTGCTACAGTAACAAGTCGACTTGTAACTAGCCGTTACAGTCAATTTTTCAGCCTATAAGTCGACTTATAAAATACGTAAGTCGACTTAGTACAAGTCGACTTAACAGGTTGAGCAAGTCGACTTGGCAGAACGATTTTTGGACATTCCAGAGGTGTTTGTAAGTCGACTTAACAGTTCCTATAAGTCGACTTAACAGAGAAATTTTGCATATTCTGGAGCAGTTCATAAGTCGACTTATCAGTCTGATAAGTTGACTTATGAACATGCACAGACACTGTGCATGTCCAAAAATCTGACTTTAAAACATCGATAAAAACTCTTAAATAAATTCTAATAAATGTGAAACTTTAGGAAAGGTTTATAACTATGATTTGTAATATATTGGAAAAGAGATTTTAAGAAATTTACTTAATAATCATACAAAGTGTTGTTTTTCCAAAAGGTTCAAAAACAATAGTTTGTATGGAAAGTGTATGTGTGAATCCAATGAGCTTTAGATGTAACCAACTTAATAACTTGCCTACATTAAGCACTAGAGAGAAGTAAAATACAAATATCTCACATATATGAATATTGATATCTTGGACTTGATATTTGCTTTCATTTTTGATGAAGCCTCTTATACGTGTTGTGCTCTTGATTGCTTTGCTTCATCGTATTGCCTCCACCTCCTTTAAATATTATCGTTGTAGCCCGTATTCCATCCAATCCTCCATGAAAGGTGCTAATGATATAAAATCTATAATATAGCTCAATAAACAATTAGCACCAATAATGATGTTTGTAAATCATCATCAAAACAAAGGGCCTAACACATTGTACCTCGCCCATCTCGAGTGTGGGCTCCGGTTGCCACTTCATCCCTTCATTAGGGATGTATGCGTTGCTTTTGGGGTTTCCCCCTCTCAGTTCACCCCAAATGCAATTGGGGCTTTGGTGGGCTTCGTCGTCATCTGCTATAGAGTCAGCGTCCTACCAAGCATGCGCCTCCTAGGGAATCTGGTCGGTGTCAAGTCAATGAGGAAGGACCCCCACTACTTCCTTCACTATACTGGGGGTTGTAAATTTATTTTGGACCCTCCAGAGTCCAACAGGGACTGAAAGAAGCATCCCTCTGGGTGGCGGGCATCTTAATGGTCCTCCCTACCGATGCTGACAGGGTGAGGGCGAGTCTGCTGGCCCTCCCTCTTAAAAATTTTCCTAAGAGGAATTCGAGGGGGGAGGAGTCGGGCTCGGCCTCAAGGCTCCAGAAGAGGTTAAGGGGGAATCTCGACCCTGAGGAGGTTGGCAGCTTAAGGTCGAGAGTGGCTGAGATCGCTACCTAACTGGAGGGGTAGAGGGTGAAGGCCAAGAAGGACCAAGGACCCAGTAGGTTGACTGGGCAGGTCCGAGTTGAATAGGCCGAGTAGCAACAACCGGTTGTCCTAGCTGTTTGACCGGATGGGGTCGTCGTGATTGACGACTCTCCCCTAGCCAGAGGGTGCAGCCTCAGTAGTCGTTGTTGTTGAAATTAGGGCCCTTATCGAGGAGGCAGTTGTCCCAAGACTTGCGCTCGAAACTTCCCGTAGGCCAGACAAGGTGCCTGTCGAGACTTTCAGGGGTGCCGAAGAGCAAGCAACACCCCGTCCAAAATTTGCGGCGGGTGAGGGCGGCAAGGAGGAAGAGGAGATCTGGCATTTCCACCACTGGACTTTAGAGCTCAACCCTTAATTCTGAGAGAAGACGAAGGCCATGTTGTTGGGAGTGTCGTCAGGCCCCTGTTTGCCTAGGAGGGAACTCCCAGAGGTCAAGAGGTTTGTTGCGGCGGTGGCTCTCGACATAGAGACCTCAGTCTTGGGGTCTTCGACTGCCTCGATCCAAGTCGTCCAATAGTTTTCCCTTCCGAAGGACGAGGGGTTCTTGAATAAGATATCAAGTGTTGGCTTACACTTGGCTCTCAAGGCCTACTTGGTTCGGGGGACCTTGGTGGAGGCGGAGCTATTCAACCGGCTTGCCCATATGTACAACTCTTCGCCTGAGTAGTAGGCGGACCTTGTTAGACCCTAGAGGGGGGTGATTAGGGTCTTATTCTAATCTAATTAGATTTTATGCTAATTAAAACTAATTAATAAATTTTTCTTGCAAGATAGATATACAATATGTTACAAGCAAGAATAAGCAATATGAACAAATGAATATATATCCTAGCAAGAGATATTACAAATATATGAGCAATGATATATAAACTAACACAAGGGTAAAATAAACAATCTACAAAAGAGATAGGGCAAAATGAAGAGCAATACACAAAGGCGATATAAGATATGAATACAAGAATAAGAACGCCAATGTAATCACAAACAAAACGATATGATCATGGAGTTCGGTTTAACCACTTAACTTACGTCTCCGCTCCTCACCTCGAGGAGATCTCCACTATTATAACCAGATTTTCTACGTTTACCCGAATAACGTTTACACCACACAATACGATTTTCTAGTTTACCGAAAACTCTACAACTAACACACTCTTGTAATCCCACTCTATACCCTCTCAAGTGTTAAACTAGACGTGTCTCCCTCAAGTGCTCGGATACAACCTCTTCCAAGGTTCGTCAACCGACGCCACTCCTCTTGGGACGATCCCCCACTCTCGCCACACACTTCTCTCGGTGTACAAGTGTATTATAAAGTGATACTCACAATAAGCACAATACAATAAATGATTGTTCTCTAATATAGATGAGAACACAATGAAAGCTCACACTCAATTGTTACAACTCTCACCAACCAAAATATACTATGTATGAAAATACAATAAGCTCATGTGGGCGTGTGTAAACAATGAGTGAAATAAAATCTAACTCAAATAGCAAACTAGCAATAATAATAATATGAAAATCAATAATAAAATTGTTAGAGAAAAGAGTTAGAAAACTTCTCTATGAACACAAAGGAGAGGATGAGTAAGATTGAGAATGAATCCCTCAATTTGCAATGTAAGCTTCCTCCTTTGTAAATAAAAACCAAACTTAAAACAAACCGTGAAACCCTCTTAAACTTGTTTAAAACTTTCTCCTTAGTTACTGATAGAAGAAGGGTTGAGGGGTTTATATAGGAAGAGAAACCAACAGTCAAAACCCCAAACAAAATAACAAAAATCCCAGAAAATCAGGAATACGATTCTGTACCAAAAATAACCGTTGGGCTATCGGTGGTCGACCGTGGAAAACTCGCGGTCGACCGCGAGCCAGCTTTGAAACTCAGAAAACTTCCAGAGACTTACGCGATCGACCGTGGCGGTCAACCGTGGGAATTTTTGAGCTGATGGTCGACCGTGACGGTCGGCTGCGAAAGTTTCTGCTGCTCACTCAGGAAAAGACACAAGTGCGGTCGACCGTTGCGGTCGACCGTAAACTGATATATAACAAAACAGGTTTTGAAAGTGTTTTTCTGATTTTGAAACATTGTTTAAAAATATCAAATAAATTCAAAAAATATAAAACTTTGGGAAATGATTGTAGACATGATAATACACATGCTACAAAAATTGGTTTTCAAAAAGGACTTCGCAAATGTAAAATATCATCATTTTGCAAAATAGTTCAAAACATGAAAATGTGAATATATGAGTTTTGACAATTTAGCTTAACCATGTTTTGAAACAATACAAAATGATTTTGTAGACTTAATAAAAGATGTATATAATGATTGTTAAGTCTATAAACTGAGAATACGATATTTTCACAAATATAATAGAAAATGAAACATATGAGTATGTATATGAAAATATATTTGTTTCATATCTATGAAATTAAACCAAACCAACTTATCCACATAAAAACAAACATGTATGAATATAAATATTTATTTATATGCTTGTAAAAACTTTGTTTGTGGATAAACCAAAATCCAAAATGTGTGTATATATATATGGCTATATATATACATAGAAACTAATAAAATGTGTGTGTATATGATATTGAGCTTAAGGTACTTAATACACATAATATAAATCCTAAACTAGTTACCCAAGCTTGATCTTGATCTTTAATAAGCTTGATTTGGTACACTCGCGGATGAAGCTTGAACTTGGATCTTCAACTTTGAATAGCAAAGCTTCACTCCACAATTCCACCAACCTCCAGTTGATATGATCATTATGGCGTAATCCATCCAACCTCCAACTCATTGTTTGTCTACAATATATAAGAAAATACAAATACTAGACAAATAACATTAGTGGTAAATTGTTTGTTAAACATCATCAAAACAAAGAGGCTAACAGACCTATCTAAGGAGAAGTCGGCTAAGGAGGAAGCAGAGAAGAAGATCGCTACCTTAGAGGCTGAGCTAAACAACATCGAGGTCCGCTAGTGCCGGGAGGTGAATGCAAGGGAAAAGCTCCTTGAGGGGTTCCAATCCCATAGCGCCAAGCAAGCGACTTTCATTGAGAAGCTCCAAGGCGAGGTGGCTCAGCTGAAGGGTGAGGTCGGCTGCCTCCAGTAGGGAATCTCCAAGCAAGATGACTGCCTGACTGCACTGGAGGGAGAGCTCGAGTCCAAGAGGTGCCTCAAGGTGACGGTCGAGGAGGATGCTCGATCAAGTCATCTTTCAGTCGAGCAATTGAGGCTAGACCTTAAGGAGGAACGGTCGACTCATTAGGCGTCCGCGGCAATAGTCAAGGACCTGGAGGATCGGTTCGCTCGCCTAGACTCAGAGTAGTACCTGACAAAAGTGATCGACGACTGGTGCCAGGGTCCCTTGGGTAAAACTGAGGTGACCTTGGCTTGCAAGGTTGAAGTCGACTATCTGGCCTCGTTGCTCCCCCTGCCTCTCGTCTCATGTCCGATCGCCTTTATCCACCCTAGGTCTCTTGCTGCCTTGACCCCTTAAAGGAGATCGAGATGAGCAAAGGGGGGTTGGAATTAGTGTTGGATGATGTTAACGACGAGTCGGGGGATGACCCTGGAGAAGACCCTCCCGCTTCCTCGTCTGCTGCTCTTACCCCTGCAGCTCCTACAGAGGACCTCCCAAGCCCTACTGTCAGATCTGGTTGAGAAATCCGAGGGCTTGTATCTTTTTTCCCTTTTTTCCTTTTGTAAATATCGACACATCTTGTTGAAACTTTGAAATTTGGAATAAAGATTTGAACTTTACTCTTACTCTGGAACTTTCCTCGTTCCTATTTTTTGCTTTTTTAGCTTGTAGCTTTGTTTTGTTTGAGAGAACGAGTGCTGATTGTTGTGAGTCGATCGTGTTGTGACGACCCGAGTATTGAGCAGTCGAGACGACTAGCTCATTTTACACCTTTTGTTGGCGTGATGTCCGGGTCTTTTCGTTGAAGAAGACCTACAATGTAAAGTGCCTAGGGCTTAGTAATAACACCTAGGTCTTTTCGGCAAAGTAATAACCCGGAGGTTGGGTGCTAGGTCTTAATGTGGACGCCTAGGTCTTATCGCCCTACTGAGGGCCGCTTTGATGACAAAACGACAAAATAACAACCCAGAGGTTGGGTGCCCAGGACTTAGTGTGGATGTCTAGGTCTTATCACCCTACTGAGGGCCACCCTGATGGCAAAACAGAAAATGACAACCGGAGGTTGAGTGCTCAGGGCTTAGTGTGGACGCCTGGGTCTTATCGCCCTACTGAGGGTCGCCCTGATGGCAAAATGGTAAAATGACAATTCGGAGGTTGGGTTCCTAGGACTTAGTGTGGACACTTAGGTCTTATTGCCCTGCCATAATGGTCGAGTGGAAAATGTGGGAGTCGACCAAATGGTGAGTGTGCCTTGGGTTTACCCTGAGAAGGCACCAATGACTTAGAATTCCTTCATAGATTTGGCACTACGAGAGTGCAAAATAGGAATCAGTTTTAAATAGTATTTCATTAATAAGAATGAAACTTACATACAAAATTATTGAAAACTGGTCATGTTGATGACCCTCTTATGGCTTGGCTCTAGGGGTCGACTGTCTTGGCACGGTCGAGGACGAGGCGGCCGCGAGCGGGATTTCATGTCGACCTTGGCTGGGGCTGCTACCCGTTGGTCTATCTGAGAGATGAGCTTCTTCAATTACCCTCTCTCGATCAAGTCCTCGATGTCCCTCTGGAGGATGCGGTAGTCATCGGTGACATGGACGTTATCCTTGTGGTAACGGCAAAACTGCCTCATATCTCGGTTTTGTGGATTCGATCTCATATTAGGAGGAGGATCTTTGAGGTGTCCGTCCTTTTGGACCATGGTGAGAGCTTCTGCGAGGGAGGTATTGAGGACTATGAAAGCGCGCCTTGGTGCCTGGTCCCTTTGTTGGTCCCTCCTGTCAGACCAATTGGAGTGGGAGTTAACCCTCAGGGGGTCTCTCAGACACTCCTGACTTGCAGGGGGCCTCTGGCAGACTCCGGTGTCAGTGTCACTGACAAAACTATTGCTGGAGTCGACGGGGAAAGGGGTACTGGTGCTAGTGCGGCTGCTACTACTGAAGTCGTGGCTGTGGAGGTCTCTGTGGCCCTGGTTGTCGCCTTGTAAGCTCAGCACTCTCCATGTCTATGTATCCATGAGATTTGGCCATTAACTGTTCATAATTGGCAACTGACTTTTTGGCAAGTGAGCCGGCCAACTCGTTGCTCAGCAAGCCGACCATGAGAGCAGACATAGCAACTGCACTACCTGGATCATTGACCTCCAGCCTCTTCACCTGGAACCTCTTGCAGTAGGCTCGAATGCTCTCTCCCGGACCTTGCCTCATCTAGATCAACACATGAGGGGAGAGCTACTACTTGGTGTTAGCGAGGAAGTGGTGGATGAACTTCCGGCTGAGTTGTTAGAAGTTACTGATGAATTTCTTCTCAAGAGTGTTGCACCAGAGCTTGGCACTTCCTGAAAGAGTGATGGGGAAGCATCGATAGATGACCGCTTCCGATACTTGGAGCATGCTCATCACATCATAGTAGTTCTGAACATGCTCGGAGGGATTTCCTTCTCCTTTGTACTTTTCCACGTGAGGTATCATGAACTTCTCACATGGGACATTCATGAGGTCGTCGGAGAGGGGGGCGTTACCCCCGATGGCATAGGTGATTAGTTTGTACACCCGATCATATACAGAGGTCCCTATGGTAACAGAGGGCGCTAGAGAGGGACGATGGTGCGGGAGAGTCTTAGAGACTGCTCCTCTAGTGTGATAGTCAACCAATGAGGTGGTGGGGTCACGTATTCAACGCGATCCCTCAACCGCCTGGCAGCAACATTAGGAGTCTGAGACATGATTGTTTGTTGTGCTCTATATGAAGGATGAGTCTCCGACCGCTGGTCTCTAGAATGCGGGGGGTCTGCTGAAGTAACTTGTTGCGGTTGTGGAAGCTGGCTAAGGAGCTCGCTAGTGAAAGCGGCAAGTTATTGTTGGAGAGATTGAGAAATCTGCTGAGCTGTTTCTTCAAAATAAGCTCGAGTAATATAGCTTTGGTATGGTTCTACAGGTGAGACTGGTGAGCCTTATCCTCAGAACCAGACATGTTTTCTCAAAAAAGAAAGAAGGACCCACGGTGGGTGCCCAACTATTGAAGTTAAGTGATCAAACAGTTAATTAAATGGGGATAGATGAGGTTGATGAGGAGCCGCTCACTTCTCCGAATATCTAGTTTTGAGTTGAGTGACTGAAGCCTACACAAGTAGAACTTGTGAGTAGGACGAGGACTGATTCCGCATGGTTCCTCTAACGGTCAAGTTAGTTAGTGAACTTGAGTGGGGAAAATGAAGAACTGCGTGAGCTCTTTTGTGCAGTGTTATTAGCAAATGTAGCTTAGAATAGTTTGTATCAAAGAGATCTTAGAAGATCCCCTTGTCATATTAGAATAGTACCTCTATTTATAGTGGTGTTGGAAGGGTAGAACAGACACTTCGGCCGAGCACAAGATGGTGGTGAAGAAGTATGGGCTGGCGGCTACGTCAGCACCTACTTTACACGCGTCGTTCAGTGAGCAGATGAGAGATCACCTCAGCATTAAATGAGAAGTGATCGGAGGTATGGCGGTACCGACGTGGTCCAATGAGTCATGAAGACTATCAGGTTAGAGACATAATGGCGCTTGCTAAGCATTAAATGCGATGTCGATGTTGTGCTAGAGGGAGAGACTCGAGGTTAAAGTCGTCTGTTGCCTTAGCCGAGAAGCAACGCCTTTCGAGTCGACCTCGCAAGGCGTTGAATAAATGGTCTAATGGGCTAGTTGCGAGTCGTCTTTGACGAGAGGGCTAACAAGTTCCGCTATTCGAGTCAACATAAGAGGATGTCGACTCGGTGAGTCGACTAAGTAGGGATATTTTTTGGTCTTGGCCGCTAATTTGATTGGGGCATTGCATGTAGAGGTACACATGTCTATTTGCTTGACAAAGGGCTATACTTTGATGACTGAAAACACCATAACAATTATATATTATTTTCAAATAATAATATATTTAATTATTTTAATATATCATTTTGCTATTGTAATATATTATATAATATTTTTGAAATAATAATATTTTATTATTAATATAATATTATAATATTATTAATATAATAGAATATTATTAATAATGTTAATATTATGTTTTACTAATATTTTAATATATTATAGTTTCTAATATGTTAAGAGTTTATTAATAATACCTTAATAATATATTAATAATTTATGATATAAATATATATTATTATATTATGAATATATTATTTTTACATTAACATTTGTTAGTAGAAATTATGTTAGCATTAAAAATTATTTTAATTTATAATATAATATATTATTTATTATATATAGTATATTATTATTTTATATATTATATTATATTTAATATATTATTATAATATTATAATATTATTGTTTTATTATTAAATATGTTACTATTATATAATATTTTATAATTATTAATTTATTACAAAGTTGATAATATTATAGTGATTATAATGTTGTATAGTATATTATTATATTATTGTTATATTTATTATTTATTATTAATAACTTTTTTATTGTTTTATTAGTTTATTATTATTATTTATTATTATATAATACATTATCAACATATTAGACACTAGTATTTAGTATGTTATTATATTATTATATAAGATAATTTAATTATTATATTTTTATATTATTTAATAAATATTATTAGTATATTAAGTTAACTATAATATAGTATAGTATAATATATAATAAGCATGTCGGTACCTATATATTAATTATATTTAATATAGAGATATTATATTAACATTTTCTCAAACTCAAAATCGAAATACCAAACTTAAAATTAGGTGTTTTGAAATAAATGTTATATTTTTAATTTAATAATGATTTAGCTCAAAAAATTATAATTTTCAAGCTTATGGTGTTTTATTTTTGTAAAAACATCATTTATAGAAACAAGATAAAACACGGATGTGAGAGTAGCCAAATTCTTCCGATTGGATTTTGATTCCAGCCCAAATCACGGTACCCTTAACGGGTCAAATCCCTACAACTATCAAACCCGACTCAACATCCTACCAGAATCCTAGCGGCTACGGAAACTTCTCCGCCAAGGAACCCGAGCCCTATAAGTATCCCCTCAAAACCATCAAACCCTCTCGAACTCCTTCCTCTCTTTTGTTTACCGTCCTCCTAAATTTTTTTAAGGAAGAGATCTGTTAGGGTTAGGGTTTCATCAATGCTAGCCTAAAGATCTCTCCTTTTTAAAAGAGGAGAAAACTAAAATCCTTGGCACCTCCCTCTTCTTCAAAAGTACCAAAACCCTAGAGGGAAAAAACAATCATCTGATGGCTCTCGGCAATTCCTTCGCTCTTTTGGAAAACGCCGACGACGGAGCTGGCGTGGCTGTCCTCGCTTTGAGGGTGGAGGCTATAAGGAAGGCGGAGGCGGCGGCCGCAGCGGCTGCGGAGGCCAAAAAGGCAGCGGACGCGGCAGCAGCGGCAGCCAAGAGGGCGGAGGAGGATGCGGCAGCGGCGGCCAAGAGGGCGGAGGAGGAGGCGGCAGAGGCGGCTGCGTTGGGCGTGCAGTATATCGCTGTGTCAGACAAAGGTGGGGTTTCAAGATGATTGCTTTTCTCTTTTATTGTTTATCAGCAATGCTTGTGTATTGTAAGTTCTATTATTGTTCGTTTGATTTTTTTTTTAATCTATTATTGTTCGCTCAGAAATTCTAATTTGATAAATAAATACGGCACCTCTTTTTTTTAGCAAATTATACAAACAAATAAAATAAATTAATAAATAAAACTTTAGCTTACTAATAATTAACATATAATGATGACTACTTACGAAATCTAATCTGTTTGGTTAGATTGATCATATATTCCAAACCAATTTTGTAATTGCTTGATTTGAGGAATTAAAACTGATTTTTGACGTGAGGTCTAAATTAATAATATTAAGTTGGCCGCAAGTTATTAATTTCATAAAGCAGGAGCTCATGCCACTGATCCAATGTTGATACCTGATTCTTACTTCAAGTGCTTTGATCTCATAATTATCGTTAGGATCGTATAATAACATTTTTACAACAATTGGCTCCATTATGCATGCACGATAACAATAATATATAGTCTAATTTAATAAGTATTATACAGGTTGAAGATTAAGTTAAAACAATATGTTAAACTTGGAAAGTTTTAGATCTCGTAAGTAAATTCAAATAGTTGTGAACAATTTTTTCTATTGTGGAATATATTGTACAAGTTCAATAACAACTTGGCGACATATTTCATGAATAGATAAGATATATAAGTTTTTTGTTCTCTTTTTTAAAAAAATATTCACATTTGATAGAGTAGAATAAGATTCTTCATTAGGGATTGAGATGTGATATTGTAACTGATGTGAAACCAAACAGGAAATCCTGTAACCGATGGAGGTTTACAAAATCCACCAAAATTTACAACTACACTATAAATGCTTTTACCAGCTAATTGATTTACATGAAGGGATGTAGGTTAGGATTTTCTTCCTTCTTTATTTACATCTTAAGACCTATTTCGTGGATAGATAAAGATACGTAATCTGATCTGTTTGATGTATATTATATACTCTAATCTGTTTGATATACAAGACCCATGTATATGTTGTTTGCTGCTCGCTACTTAAATCAGTCTTTTATTTATTTATTTTGGGTTTTCATATGTTGCCTTGTTCTATATCACTTTCCTTGTATTCTAACGAACTTTATCTCTTTCTGAGGGGGGAAAACTGTTTTTGAGTTATTTTGTTGGGCTTTCTTGTTGGTTACCATCCTTAATATTTTTCTATTTATTTTGTGGTGTTTTATGTTATTCTCTTTCTTTAATTTTAATCAGAGAATGCTTATTTCATATGTCATATCGTTTTCTTAATGTATTCCCATTTGTTTTGCAGCTAGGGGAAGAGGAAATGGTGCCCAAAGCCAAGGCAATGGGGATTTTAACGGAAGAAGAGGACAAGGAAGGGGGTACAATCGTGAGCAGAGGAATTTCAGAAATGAGAATTTCAGAAACGGGAATCGGGTTCCTCGTCAGAATGAGAATCAACGCCGTAATGGCTCTGGTTCGGAGAATGGAAGTGAAATCCAAGAAAGTACTCGAGGAAATGGTAACGGTTTTCCTAGAAGCAGGTATGAGAGTGGAAACAACAATGGGGGGAGAGATTATCCAAGGAGATCTAATTATAATGACGGGGAGCCTCAGAAGTTTGCTGGTGGACAGAACTGGAGGAATGATCGAAGGAATAATGGTCAATATGTTGACAACAAGAATGCTAACAACGGTCAAGATGCATCTGAGAGGTACTGACTTACTTTTTATATAATGATCATTGATTGGTTCGATTTTTTTTATTCCTATTCATGGTGATCAATTTTGTTTCATGGCTTTGATTGTTGCCTTCTGTTTTGTGAAAATGGAATTTTAGCATTGACAGATATTATTTTATTAATGTAATTAAAACGCAATGTGATCTCCAGACACCAGTAAAATATAAGGTGACTCGATATGTGCCATAGATGGCATGTGAAAATTTTAATATTTTTTAACAATAAATGTTATATTTTCTCTGATTATCTGATTTGAACGTGAAGGATGTGGTTTACTTAATTCAACATTTATTTTGGGCAGAATTTACTTTTTACTAGCTTTTCTCTTGTATTTTAACTGATTTGCTTGATTTATAATTACCTGCGATGTCATTATTTTGGGCTTACGATGACTGTATAGTCAGTCTTATGCCATTTATATCAAACTGATCACCTTATTTCATTTTTGCAGGAAAATGAGTAAAACTGCTGAAGTGCAAAATGTTGAAGAGCCTGCAAAGATCCTCACTGAAGAGGAAAAGAGACGTCTTGAAGAGAAAGCAAAGATGGAACGTGAATGGAATGAAAAGAGTGAACGATTGAAGAAAGAGAGTGAAGCGGAAGCAAAGGTGAATTTATCATTTGGTTGGCCTTGCTGATTAATAGCATGTAATCAAGCATGCTGAACGTTTCTATATATGTGTTGTACACAAATAAACTGTTTCTGATATTGTTTCAGAAACTTACACTTCATCAATATGAGGAAAAATGCCAAGAGAAAAGAAGGGCACTAGAAGAGAAACTGAAGAAATTTGAAGAGGAGAAAAAGACACCAGAAGGTTTGAAGCCTGAGGAAAGGAAGGTCGTGATTGAAAGAGAAGTGAAAATTATTGAGAAAAAGAAAGATGAAGTTTTCGTTCAGCTGGTATGTAATTGTTTGGTTTCTTTATCGTACACTTTTTTTTTTTGAAACATGTAGGATCTGTCCTTGACCAAATGGCTTCTTTGTCCTCGGTACAGAAATCTGATAAGCTGCAGAGGAGAAATAGTCACGGAAAGAAAGACAAAGTTCGTGAGGTAGTGTATTTGAACCTTTTATCGTGTTCGGTCAATCTTTATATATCTGGGTTTACGTTTGCACACGTTGGGTTTTCAATATACGGAAGTGATTGATATCCCCGCATCTTCCATGTCTTTCTTCTTTTATGAGCTTGCATCTTTCTCAGCATTACTACAGTTATATTTCAACCTCGGTTGCTTGTTTTCGTCTCGATCCTCAGCTAGTCTTATTTGAAATCTGCTGCAAAACATTGCACTATAAGGATTCGGCTCTAGATATATTAAAATGCTACTAAATTGCACTAGTTTACTTTGGTCAAGATATTATCTACCGAGGTTTTTCGAGTTACTTTTAAGTTGTGCTTTTATTACTGTTATAAATTTTCCATTTCCTAGCTATCAATCGAATTTGCAGAAAGCGGACAAAATGCTAGCTGGTCTATAAGTTTTTAGCATTTTTCAGTCAATTAAAAGAAGGCTATTTGTTTATTTGCATACAACAAACATACTGATAAAGCTTTCAGAAGGTTAAGGTTTTGTTGATGCATTTTTTAAGAATGTGTATATGAAATTTGCATGAATAAATAAATACACATGAAGATCATCATACCTTACGGGTTGAGACATGGAGACTGACCTTCTCTTATTGATACTTTGCAGCCAATCATCCCAAATTTTCAGTTTCGCAGACCTGAAAGGAGTGATCCTCGCAGAAACAATAACGACCAAGGCCCGGACAACCGCAATGGCGGCAGAGATTATACTCGAGGTGGTTTCTCTGCTCGCATGCCTGAGAAAGAGGCAAAGCCTGAGCCTAAGCCTGCTCCTAAGGCTTCTCCTGCACCTGTAATTGAAGATTGTGGTCAGTTCCCAGCTCTTGGTGGTGCTCCCAAGGCGTAGATTTTGTTAGTCAGTGTTTTTCCTTCTGCTCTTTTTTTTGCCCCTCTCTTCTTTGGAGGAGAGTGGCATTAAGGCTTTTATGTAGTTAAGAACGAAGTGACTTATCCATATCCAGACTTAATTATTATATTTTATTGAGCGGATGATAAGATTTATTTATTGACTTATATTCCTGCATGCCTTTCTCACATGCTATTTGATGAGGATAATAATGACAATTTTTCATATTTATTATTTGACTTTCTTTTATTTTAGTTTTGAATAAGGAAGATTTGGCAAGTTTGACCAGATCATAATTTAGTTTTCATTGTGAGAGATTTGAGGGATTTTCTATTTTGGTAGGATTTTAATTTTGAATTTTGAATTTTGAATCTTAAATTTTTGGGTCAAAATTGGTAGTAGAGTCAATTGTGGCAATTTGAGGGATTTGAGGGATTTCAGAATCTGTAATTTTTTCTCTTTAGGGGCTGTTTGGTTCGTTTTCTAGATATAGGGGAATGCATTTTCATGTACAAAAACACAAGTTTTGAGTTTTCCAAACTTTTCCAAGAAATAGATTGTTTCGCTTTGGTTCGCACATAAAAATTGGTGGGAAACCAATGTATTTATTTTTCTTGTGTTTGGTTCGCATGGAAAAAAAAGAAAAACTTTTGTTGATATTGTCATTTCCCACTTTTCTTGTGTTTGGTTGGTTTTAAAGTTTGCAGGGAAAAGTGGTTATGATCACCTTGGTAAGATTACCCCCACTATATACAAATTTTTTTGTGCTCGTAATATGAGGTAATCTTAATCATATAAAAGTTCGAATATTCTTGTTTGAGATTGAAAAACTACACGAATCCTGTAATAACCTGATTATTCATAAATTTATGTAGTACATACCCGAATTACCAAAAAAAATCTGCTGAAACCTATAAGAACATATAAACAACCTGAATAGCCATAAATATGTATATAACATAGCAAATCGCATCAAATCTAATAATTTATGCATGTTGATGAACTATATGTGCAAAAAACCATGATTGAAAATAATTCCACAATACAAAAACTAAGCTCCACAAATAAAAAACTTACAATAGAACTTGAAATAATTAGCATCAACAAAACAGAACAAAACCTGAACACAAACATGCTCCACAAGCCAACCACAAGTCACAACCCGAAGGCATAGATTTTGTTAGTCAGTGTTTTTCCTTCTGCCCCCCCCCCCCCCCCCCCCCGGCCGGCCCGCGAGAAGAGTGGCATTTAGGCTTTGGATGGTACGTAGTTACGAACGAAGTGACTTATCTATATCCAGACTTAATTATTATATTTTATTGAGTAGATGATAAGATTTATTTATTGACTTATATTCCTGCGTGCCTTTCTCACATGGTATCTGACGAGGACAATAATAATAATTTTTCATATTTGTTATTTGACTTTTTTTTATTTTAGTTTTGAATAAAGAAGATTTGGCAAGTTTGACCATATCTTAGTTTAGTTTTCATTGTGAGAGATTTGAGGGGTTTTCTATTTTGGTAGGATTTTAATTTTGAATTTTAAATTTTTGAGTTAAATTTGGTAGTAGAGTTTGTTGTTGCAATTTGATATGAGAGATTTTAGAATATGTAATTTTTTCTCTTTAAAAGACTGATGCAACCAGAGTTTGGAAAAGAATATTTGAATCAACGAAAAATTTTGTTAATTCATTATTAGTGTGAAGCATTGGGTGTGAAACCCTAGGCTGACTCTCCTCACTCCTCTTCCACAAACAGCCGCCACCCTCCCCTATTTCTTCTTCGTTTTCCCAAACAACCGCCCCCGCTCTTCTCTTCCTCCAGTAGCCTCCGCCGTCGCCTCCTCCCCTGCTCCTTTCCACTTCGAGCGGCCCCGCCAATCACCCCCACTTCGAACAGTCCCGACGAACTTACTCCTACTCTCCTCCAACTCGAGCAGTCACCCCTTCTTCCTCCTCAAACCACCAGATCCACCTCAAACAGCTGTCGTCGTCATCTCGCTCGCGTCCACTCGTCGACCACGTTCTCTCGTTACCCACGTCGCTAGTTTACACATTGACCTGTCACCCTCGTCATCGCTCAGATTCGTCATCGTCGTCGTCGTCGCTTAGTCGCCGCCGTTGTCGTCGCTCAGTTCGTCGCCGCATCGTCATCTAGTTCGACGTCATCGCACCAACTCTAGAGGTCCCTCACGTCAAGTCTCTTCACGCCGACGAAGGTTTCGTTTTCTCTCTATTTTTCTGTTAATCTCATTTTATTAGTTAATTGCATGAGTATTTCATCTCCAAACTCTTATCATATATTCACTGCTTAGATTATATTTGTGAGTTGAGAGTAATTGAGCATGTGACTATTAAAATTTGATATTGATTGTAGAACTTGTGCATGATAATAAATATTGCAATTAAATTGATTGAGATGAGAATTATTCATAATTATTGATGCAAACTTTATTAATCCACTGGTCACATTAGTTGCTTTGAATTTAATTCATGACAAAGATCATGAAATTTGGTGAAACGGTGTATTATTTGAATTAAATCGCTGATTCTGATAGACCTGTAAAACCCTGAAAATTTGAATATTATGTGAAAAATAAAAATAAATATGCTATATGGTGAAAAATAACATATTTTGATATTTGACTATGATAGGAATTGATTTGAGATCAATTCAATGTATATTTGTGAATATATGAGTGCAAATGCACAACACATGCACGAAGAGAAATCTGAAAAAATAACTAGTTAAGAGTTTATATGTTTTACACACCGATGCAGTTTAAATCTGGAAAAAAATAAAAAAAACAAAGTTGTAGATATCTTCAACAGCTTTCCAACAAATATTATATCATCTCATTCTGAGGTCGGATGAGAAAGTTACAGTCAAAATACCGAAGTTTAATTTCCTAGTCATACTAGGTTTCCTGGTTCGGGTCAAACGAGTTTATTTCGGGTTTGCATATATATATATATATATATATATATATATATATATATACCTGTGTTTTTACAAAAATTATCATCTTTACATCAGAGTTTCAAACCCTAGCAGCCCCTCTTCCTCTTTCTCAAACCCTAGCCCTAAAATGAGTTTTTGGGAGAGTTTGTGAGGAGAACGTCGAAGAAAAGTTGGGATTTTCGGTGTTTGACGGGTAATCACTTGCTGTTCTTTTCAGAGGCTTGTACACGTGAAAATGCAAAATCACCTCTATCCAAACCTTTCCCTTGAATAAAAATCATATTTTTAAGAGATTTATATGTTTAACTTTATGTTTAGGGTTTAAATCTAATATTAAACATGTTACATGTGATGTTTATGATTAAATCTTATGTCAAGAACATTAGGATGAATCTGTAATTGAGATATTGACATGATCATGATCATTATGGTTTATTTTAATGAGTTTATTACAGTTTAATATGATTTATATGATTTAGATTGTCGAAATAAATAAGAATTATATTATTTTGCATGTTATACCCTAGATCTATGTGTTCATGTGATTCATCTTATTTAAAAAAACTCCTGGTTAAGTATACATGAAAATGGAATCAAGTTTTATTCATATAATCTGATAAAAACCCGAGTTTTTAAAGAAAACACGAGAGAAGAACAAACTGTGCATTTTCGGTCTGTTTAGTCGACTGAAGTTGCCATCAGTCGACTGACGGGAGGTCATCAATCGACTGATGGCAAGCATCAGTCGACTGACGGGCTTGTGTTTGCCCTGTTGTTTTGTGAACGACCCTATCAGTCGACCGATGAGGTTGTCGGATGACTGATTAGGTCGGCTTTTGTGAGATTGAACATTTTGCTTGTGTGTTCGTTTGGTGAGCATTTTTGTGCAATATGTGAGCTGATATTCACACATAGTTCGAAGAGTACACGTACAAGGATTGAGTATGCATGATTATATTGTTTTGGGTATCTAAATAGGTTACAATCGCTAAGAGGAACAACTATTATTATATATATTATAATTATAATTGGTTGGGTGGGGTTAGTCAGGTTCTGCAATGAGACCGTGGATGGACTATACTCCGAGTGCTTTAGTCGGGTCCTGCAATGAGACAATAGATGGACTATACTTCTTTATCGGTCCACATGAAGATGAGTAGAGGTTGATATACTTATCTATCGGTCCGCATGGAGATGAGCAGAGGTTGAAATACCTATCTATCGGTCCGTACGAAGATACGCAGAGGTTGATATACCTAACTATCAGTCTGCATGGTTATGCGATGAGTTATTATACTTAGTTACCAGTCCGCACAGGAGTGCGATGCATTGACCTACCTAGTTATGGGTCCGCACGGGGGTATGATGAGTTGAAGTATTCCAGAGAAGGACGATTCGATAAATAACCTAAGTGTAAGTGAATATTGACATCATCAATATGATCCATTGTGAAAGTATTTCACAACTTAGATACACGAGTATGTCAATATCTGTTTTACCCACTCAAGGTTGTATGAGGAGTTGATATGACATTTTTGAAGATGTAGTATTTCCTGTATTATCTTTCTTGTATTCATTTATTCTTAGTTTTCAAGTTAATATTTAGTGATTCACAATTTGAGACATATAGTATATACATGAGGGTTTCATTGTCTGGATTATTTTTCTCAACATACCAGTCTCGTGTTATGAGTTTCTAAGTATTAACCCCAGTTTAGTACAGGGTAAATGAACTAGGTAGACTATGCACTTATAGGTAGAGCCTCCATCATACCTAGTAGCCCTTCCCCTAGGGTGGATGGAGATGATCCTGCTAGCGCTCTGACGCTGTGGTTTTTATTTCTTTTCAGGCAGCGGAGTAGAGTTTCGGAGAGCTGCAGATTGACAGATTTTTAGCATAATCACTGTCATATGTGTTTAGTAGTTCTGCTCCATTGATGTTTAGTTTATATTTCTAGTTGATATTTAGATTTGTATTACATTTTGAGAGGTGAGATAGCTTATGTACTTTTCAGTTGACTCTTGTAGTTAAGATTTTGGATCATTTATTTCAGATTGTTGGACATATTTTCTTTTATATCTGTTGAGACCTAATTATTTTGAGATTTATCAAATATTTATGTGTTCTATTTCTTGTCTTCTTCTCTTTTATGCCTGCTTGTATTTGTACTGTCTTACTTTTTTTCTACTAGAGGGATATTTTTGTGATGGTAAAACATGTCATTGCACAGTATAGGTGCATGACTGGTTTGACATCATTGGTTTCACCTTGGACTGCAGCCTTGTGTGAACCCGGAGGCGTCACAATTGGTATCAGAGCTCTAGTTCCAGCATCCTTAGGATCATCCTGTGTCGAGTCGTGGAGCTAGGATAGAGTTTCCTAGGATTCATGTATAGAGTCCGCTAGGACTTCCTAGAATGAGTGAGGACGTAATACGTATACCTCGAAAATTACGATTTTTTTATGACTACCTTACTTTGATTGAAAAGTATTTGCGTGAATATCATGTGATACGTTATGTTATGTATATATTTGTGACCTCTTTTACTGTGTGTATTAAGCTCTCCTCTTGATATTATAAATGTCGAGACGAGGATGCGGTCGAGATAAAATTCGTACCCAAAGAGCTGGGCAAGCAGAGCTCGAGCCGCAACAGGCTCCACAGTATCTGATCGACTTCGTAACGCCGATCGCAAAAGCAGAGACTAGCAACACTCGAGGAGCGAGTAACGAGTCACATTATATTTTTTGGAGTTCCACCACCAGTTATACCAGTCGTGCCTATTGAAGAGGCAATACTTGTAGGGTCTGTTTTTGCTTATGTATACCAAGTGTAGGATCGTGACCCTTAAGAATAGAGTGCGCTCTTATAAAAATTTACGAAAGCTTTACACTTAAACACTAGAAGGTGAGTTTGCAAAGTATATTATAAATTGTAAAGAAAGAATGGCAATCTCAGAAAATGAACATCACAAACACAAGCATGTATACTGGTTCCACCTTCCCGGTGTACATTCAGTCCCTAAGCAAATCCCGCTTGAGAGTTTCCACTATGATTTTGAAACCTTACAAAATCAAAAACAAACCTGACCAATTTGCAAGACCATGCAAATTACAAACCCAATTGACAAGACCATGCCAATTGCCACCCAATATCTAAACCAAGAGATCAACCTTCTCAAACCCGAGAGAAATCCTTTTTGAAGCAAGAACACAATTGATCCTATAAGCCTTGAATGTGTAGTAAAGTGCAGCAACGGCTTAGGATTCTTTTAACTCTCTGAATATTGCCTATACAATCTCTAAGAATGATTGAAACCAAGGCAATATCAGAAACTCTCTTTTTCTAAACACTTAGCATGAAAATCTGGAAAACTGGAGAGTGAATATGCACAAATGTTTGATCTTATGTGTATGAATTAGTTGTACAAATTTCTGAACTTATAACCTATTTATAGCCCTTGAAAAGACAAGTTTTCAACCTCTAAAAATGTACACAAAATGGCTATAAACAGTCACTTATTGAAAACCTAAAATCTAAAAAACTGCATCTGTAATTGACTACAAGTCATAGTAGTCGATTACACTGAGTCTAAATAGACTCTGTGAAGTCAGAAAATTGCTTAGTAGTCGACTACAAGGCATAGTAGTCGACTACACTGTAAACTCAGATTCTAGAATTTTCTTTTCAGTATTTTGACTATAACTTTCTCATCCGATATCGGAATGAGATGATTTAAGATTTGTTGGAAAGCTCTTGAAGAGACCTACAACTTTGATCTTTTGAGTTTTTCCAGATTCTAATTGTTAAGGGATATAAATGTAATGTTTTAAGACTCACTCAATATCTATAAACTCTAATGGCTAGCATAGGAGATTTCTATTGTTAACCAACATACTAAGCATGTGTTAATGTGTTCTAACACTATGTGTGTGCATATGTGTGAGTGATCAAGGCTTGTATAAATTTCTAAGCAAAGAAAATATAAAATTACATTTTGACAATAAAGTATATCTTCTTCTTTGCTTCATTTTGCCTTGAACTCATATATGTCTTGAGTATCTCTTTGAATATAATTATTGATATAGCTCTGATACTGCAAATCAAATGTTAGCACATAATACACACAACAAATAATATTTGTTATCATCAAAATAAACTAATCTTGGGGTCAAGATTCCTAACATTCTTTCCTTTTTTGATGATGACAAATATATGTTATTAAGATATAAAAATTTTAACCCCCCTGCATAAAATCATTAAATAAAATCTTTTACTCCCCCTGCATCAAAATATTAGCAAAAAATTTTAAAATTTTCTATATAACTCCCCCTTTGTCATTAACAAAAAGAAATAAACATAATTCTAGTTAAAATTTTCTTTTCTCGGGTACCTTAATAAAAATATTAATCACTTTGGTACCCTTTTATATTATATCATTAGGATTAGCCCTTAGGAATCCAAATCCACTTGGAATTTGGTTTCCATTTATTAACATAAGTGTAATTCTTTGAATTGTAAACTTCATACATATAAGATGAAATATAATTATTCTTATCATGAATATTCAAATTCTTAGGAATCCATATATACTTGTTTTGTTTAGCATGAATAATCTTATTATTATTCTTCAAAACATAATCATTCTTTGTAAAATACTTAGGAACAAATCCAATGCCAAAATGATTGTTTGAAGATTTTTGAAATGAGAGCAAATTATTCAAATTCTCTTTACTTTTATTGAATTTACTAACATTCAAACATATATCATCATATTTTAATTTAATAGAAGAAATATATTTATCTAAAACATTAATGCGAATTTTTAAATCATTGCATTCTGATTTTATATAAACATTCTCATTAGTCAAAATATGATTTTCTTTAAGCAATGATTTATTTTCCTCTTTCAATTCAATTACTTGAGAATAAGAAATAGTAGAAGAATTAAAATTAGAAATTTCTTCAAGTAGTCTTTTATTTTCACCTTTAAGAAAATTTTGTGAAGCCTTTAATCTTAAAAATGTTTCATATAATTCATTAAAAGCATCTAAAAGCTCTTCATTGTCACTTACTTCATCTTGTGCCATAAAACACATATGAGCGCTTTCCTTTTCTTCGATTTCTTCATCCGAAGACGAATCATCACTATCATCCCATGTAGCCGCCAAAGCCTTCCTTTTCTTGTTGAATTTTGTAAACTTTGACATTGATTTTAGAATGTGACAATCATTCTTCATATGTCCTGGCTTATTGCAACCGTAACAAATAAAATTATTATTAGTATCTTTAACATTACTTGTACCTTCATAAGTTACCTCGAGTATGTGCCAAATATCATATGCGGATGTGGCCGTTGTCATCCTATTGAACTCATTCTTGTCAAGAGCACAAAATAAGGCATTCATTGCTTTAGAATCCAAGTTTGCATTGTTCCTTTGAGATGTAGTCCATTCTATGAAAGAAGTGGTTGGCTTCTCATATTTTGTTTCCACAATGCTCCAAAGTTCGTAGCCAATTGATTGAAGGTAAATCTTCATTCGGTACTTCCAATAGTTATAGTTCAATCCATCGAACATTGGTGGACGATTTGTAGAATGACCTTCTTTGAATTGTGATGTATTTGTTGATGCCATCTTTCACCTTGCTCTGATACCAAATGTAGGGTCTGTTTTTTGCTTATGTATACCAAGTGTAGGATCATGACCCTTAAGAATAGAGTGCGCTCTTATAAAAATTTGCGAAAGCTTTACACTTAAACACTAGAAGGTGAGTTTGCAAAGTATATTATAAATTACAAAGAAAGAATGACAATCTCAGAAAATAAACATCACAAACACAAGCATGTATACTGGTTCCACCTCCCCGGTGTACATCCAGTCCCCAAGCAAATCCCGCTTGAGAGTTTCCACTATGATTTTAAAACCTTACAAAATCAAAAGCAAACCTGACCAATTTGCAAGACCATGCAAATTGCAAACCCAATTGACAAGACCATGTCAATTGCCACCCAATCTCTAAACCAAGAGATCAACCCTCTCAAACCCGAGAGAAATCCTTTTTGAAGAAAGAACACAATTGATCCTATAAGCCTTGAATGTGTAGTGAAGTGCAACAGTGGCTTAGGATTCTTTTAACTCTCTGAATATTGCCTATACAATCTCTAAGAATGATTGAAACCAAGGCAATATCAGAAACTCTCTTTTTCTAAACACTTAGCATGAAAATCTGGAAAACTAGAGAGTGAATATGCACAAATGTTTGATCTTATGTGTATGAATTAGTTGTGCAAATTTCTGAATTTATAACCTATTTATAGCCCTTGAAAAGACAAGTTTTCAACCTCTAAAAACGTACACAAAATGGCTATAAATAGTCACTTATTCAAAACCTAGAATCTGAAAAAACTGCATCTGTAGTTGACTACAAGTCATAGTAGTCGATTACACTGAGTCTAAATAGGTTTAGACTCTGTGAAGTCAGAAAATTGCTTAGTAGTCGACTACAAGGCATAGTAGTCGACTACACTGTAAACTCAGATTCTAGAATTTTCTTTTCAGTGTTTTGACTGTAACTTTCTCATCCGATATTGGAATGAGATGATTTAAGATTTGTTGGAAAGCTCTTGAAGAGACATACAACTTTGATGTTTTGAGTTTTTCCAGATTCTAATTTCTAAGGGGTATAAATGAAATGTTTTAAGACTCACTCAATATCTATAAACTCTAATGGCTAGCATATGGGATTTCTATTGTTAACCAACATACTAAGCATGTGTTAGTGTGTTCTAACACTATGTGTGTGCATGTGTGTGAGTGATCAATGCTTGTACATATTTTTAAGCAAAGAAAATATAAAATTACATTTTGACAATAAAATATATTTTCTTCTTTGCTTCATTTTGCCTTGAACTCAATTATGTCTTGAGTATCTCTTTGAATATAATTATTGATATAGCTCTGATACTGTAAAACAAATGTTAGCACATAATACACACAACATATAATATTTGTTATCATCAAAATAAACTAATCTTGGGGTCAAGATTCCTAACAATACTAACGATTTTACCATCACCACAACCAGCTGTTAGTAGAGCCGCAGAGCAAGAGGTTGGCTCTATAAGAATAAGAAAGACATCAGACACTGAGAGAACAATAGTTTTAGGGCACACCGGACTCATGTGTAGCTAATAAATGGAAGAAATATATGAAATTTCTTAACGTTGACTCAGTACTAAAGCGGAGTTAGATGTATTCAGCGTAGAGGATAGCACCAGAGGATGGCACCGAATTCAGATTTTCGTCGGAGCAGCGAATACCACTTATTTGGGAAAATTTTGTTTGCTTATTTGACAAGCAGTAGAGCTAGTCCGATTAAAGCAGGGAGATATGCCTGTAGTTAATTATAGAATCATGACCAACATAGTGACAATGGCAAGGGCAAGAGATCTGTTACGGAATCTAGAGAGCCCTAGCAGTGGGGTAAGGATTTTTACCGCCAGCAATAAGGACAACATAAGAAGAGAGCACAACCTACAGCATGATTCGAGAGTACTGCAACAGCACAAACTTAGAAGTACATGTTACAATTATCGCAGTACACCAGCAGGAGGCCAGCATGACAGAGGTCAAAATCAGCAGTCTCAGGGTCGCGATTATGGTAAGTAGTAGAGTATTTGAGGCACATCCAGCCATCTCGAGGATTAAGGGGCTAGTAGGCCAGATTCATACCATCCAGGAGATTCCTAAGGGACATATAGACTCATATGTTCCACCGCCATCAGCGTAGTAATCGCCGGCCACCGACAAGGTTTATGCAGTCGTACCGCGTGATCATGGTGTGAGCGGAGCTTTCTTAGTGATTTCCTTCCCAGCTCGAATCTTGTTGATTCATAAGCTTCACATTCTTTTATCTATCATGATGTAATGATTAGACATCAGCTTGTAGCGGAACCTTTAGGCGTTCCATTATCAGTTTCTACTCCTTTGGGAAAGGTGTCTCTCTTAGAGAGTATCTATAGGAGATGTGTCGTCAGTTTAGACGAGTCTGAGTCCGTGGTCGATTTAATCGTCCTGCGAATATCCGATGTTTGATGTTATTTTTAGTATGGATTGATTATCATCCTACCACATTAGTATAGACTGTTTTGCAACGACGGTCAGGTTGTGAGTATTCAATAGGTTTGTATAGATAGTAGCAACCTCATAGGGTAGCTAGAATGCAGAATCATTTCTGGCATACATCGAGGTGGTGATGATACGGGATCGAAGTGCAGATTTGAGCGGGACCAGAGTCGTCTCAAAGTATCAGGACGTCTTTTAGGACATACCGAGATTTCCTCCCATGAGAGAGGTTGTTTCCTGCATCAAGTTACAGCAGGCACCGTACCGATATTCCAAGCACCCTATCATATGACACCTGCTGAGATGAGGGAGCTACAGACTTAGCTAGATGAGTTGTTATCTTAGAGTTTTATTTTTCGGATTTGTTGTCATGGAGCACTGGTCCTCTCCGTGGAGAAGAAGGACGATAGCATGCAGTTATGTATAGATTATAGTGAGTTAAACAAGGTCACTTCCCGGATCAGGTATCCACTATCAAAGATTTATGACTTGTTCGACTAGTTGTGGGGAGCGCAGCATTTTTAGAAGATTGATCTTCGTTCTGATTATTTTTAGTTGCGAGTGCGGGGAATGGATATTCCTAAAACCACCTTTCTAACTTGTATGGGTATTTCGAGTTTCTTGTCATGTCATTTGGGCTGATTAATGCACCCGTTAGTGAACCGGGTTTTTCGTCCATGTTTGGACCAATTTGTGGTTGTTTTATCGATGACATCCTTATCTGTTCAAGATTAGAGGTAGAGCACGAGCAGCATATTCATTTGGCATTGCAAACTTTTCGAGAGTATCAGTTCCGAGGTTAGGTTTTTGGCCATATTATCAGCAAGGAGGGCATTATAGTGGATCCAGCTAAAGTGAAAGTAGTACTTGATTAGGAGCCACCAAAGACAGTTACAGAGATTCGTAGTTTTAAAGGATGTACAGTTTATTCAAGACTTCTCGAAGATTATTCAAGAAGTTTATTCAAGACTTCTCGAAGATTTATTCAAGACTTCTCGAAGATTACAAACCACTTACACGCCTTACGCATAAGGATGTACAGTTTGACTAGGGGCACGGAGTGCCAGGAAGCCTTTGAGATTCTAAAGACGAAATTGAATACAACGTCAGTGATGGTTATTCCAAGCAATGATAAAATATTTATCGTCTACACGGATGTATAGTTAGCGGGTCTAGGAGGTATTGTGATGCAGACCCAGAGAGTTGGGGCCTATATTTCGAGGCAGCTGAGAACTTATGAATAGAATTATCCCACGCACGATTTGGAGCTAGCAGTAGTGGTTTTTGCACTGAAGGCGTGTATGCATTATTTGCATGGAGTGCAGTTTGAGTTATTCACAGATCACCAGAACTTAAAATATCTCTTCTCACAGAAAGAACTCAACCAGAGATAGCGGCGATGGGTAGAGTTTATTAAGGATTACGAGTTCGCTATACAGTATCACCTGGGAAAGGTGAACGTGGTAGCAGATGCGTTGAGCAGGAAGCGACGTCGCGGGCTTGTAGCTTTGAGGTGTTCATTACATCGAGATCTTTATACCCTCAGCCACTATGATTTTAGGCCAGAGATTGGGGGGAGCGGTGCTTTCTTAGGAGATTTATCAGTACAACCATCTTGGAGCGATAGAGTGATCGGAGCTCAGCTAGAGAACTCTTGGATTCAAACCCGTAAAGGGAGAGATTTCCAAGGAACCCAAGGCTAATTGGACTATTGGAGCATATGGAAGCTTTTGGATAAAGGGTCGATTAGTTATGCCGAACAATCCACAGCTGAATAAAGATCTATTTGATGAGGCGCATTGTAGCAGGTATATAGTGTATTCAGGCATGATGGAAATTTATAAAGACCTGAAGAGACATTTCTGGTTGAGTGGCATGTGTAGAGAGATTGTAGAGTATGTGGCTAAGTGTTTTACCTGCTAGTAAGTTAAGACAGAATATTAGAGACCTGTAGGGACCCTACAGCCTTTATCATTCCCGAGTGGAAGTGGGCAGATATTTCCATGGATTTTATTGTAGGGTTGCTTAAAACAAAGAAAGAAATTGATTCTATTTGGGTAATAGTAGATCGGTTGATGAAGTCGGCGCACTTCTTACCTGTAAGGACGACTTATACGGCGGATACATATGCGAGGATTTTTATCCGTGAGATCGTTCGATTACATGGAGTCCCAGAGATGATCGTATCAGATCGAGACTGAGTGTTTACATCCCATTTATGGAGGAGATTTCAAGATGCTTTTGGCAGCCAGTTGTCATTTAGTAGTGTTTTCTACCCCCAGACCAATAGTCAGATAGAGAGGGTGAATCAAGTGTTAGAGAATATGCTGCGAGCATGTGTGATAGATTTTCAGGGTAGCTGGGAGAGGACCAATCCTATTGATTGAATTTGCATATAATAATAGTTATCAAGCTATTATCGGGATGACACCATAGGAAGCATTATACGGGAGGTATTGCAGGTCACCTATATGTTGGGCAAAGCCAGAGGATAGCCTATTGCTTGGGTCGGAGCTAATTAGGCAGACCACAGAGAAGGTGACATTGATTAGAGAGCATATTCTTGCCGTACAGAAATGATAAAAGAGTTATGCAGATCAGTGGAGACAACCACTAGAGTTCCAGGTCGGAGACTTAATTATGTTGAAAGTATCATCGATAAAGGGCGTTCAGCGATTTGGTAGACGGGGAAAGCTTACTCGAGATATGTTGGTCCCTTTAGGATTATTGAGCGTATTGGAGTTGTTTCCTATAGATTAGAACTTCCAGCATCGATGTCGAGTGTATACGATTTCTTTCATATTTCGATGCTCAAGAAGCATTTGCGCGATGAGGAGCAGCAGAGGGTGATTGATACACCAGAGATCGAGATCCAGGATGATTTGACTAACGTAGAGATTCCGGTATGCATTCTTGCTAGATAGAATAAAAAGCTTAGAAATAAAGTTGTTCCATTAGTGAAAGTTTAGTAGAGCTGGCATGGAGCCAAAGAGATTTCTTGGGAGCGCGAGGAAGATGTACGTTACGACTACCCACACCTGTTTGAGCAGGTAAGATGTTGATATTTATATGTACTTATATGCATTGATAGTTATGATTATATATATTGTTTAGTCATGCTTATACTTAACGCTAGAATGATGGTATTAACACTTGACTCCTAATCAGTTGGAACATATGGTATATATATGGGGGTTCTTTGTTTGGATTTTTTACCCGACGTACTAGTTCGTTTTAGTTAGGGGTTAAGTGGGAGTATTCGCATTCTAGATTGTTAAGTGTAGATATAGCTATGTTTTATATCCGGAGATTAATGATGCGAGATGTGTAGGTGAGGGTTTCCTTATCTAGATTATCCTCTTAACGTGCTTTTCTGGTATTATTAATCTCTAGGATACGATTGCGGAATTTCGGGGACGAAATTATTTTTAAGGGGGGAAGAATGTAAAACCCTAAAATTTTAAATATTATGTGAAAAATAAAAATAAATATGCTATATGGTAAAAAAATAACATATTTTAATGTTTTAGTATGATAGGAATTGATTTGAGATCAATTCAATGTATATTTGTGAATATATGAGTGCAAATGCATAACACATGCACGAAGAGAAATCTGGAAAAATGACTAATTAAGAGTTTATATACTTTACACACCGATGCAATTTGAATCTGGAAAAACTAAAAAGATTAAAGTTGTAGGTATCTTCAACAACTTTCTAATAAATCTTATATCATCTCATTCTGAGGTCGGATGAGAAAGTTACAGTCAAAATATCGAATGTTAATTTCCCAGTCAGACTAGATTTCCTGGTTCGGGTCAAACGGGTTTATTTCGGGTTTGCATATACATATACCTGTGTTTTCACAAAAATATCATCTTTACATCAGAGTTTCAAACCCTAGCAGCCCCTCTTCCTCTCTCTCAAACCCTAGCCCTAAAGTGAGTTTTTGGGAGAGTTTGTGAGGAGAACGTCGAGGAAAAGTCAGGATTTTTGGTGTTTGGCGACGGAGTAATCACTTGCTGTTCTTTTCAGAGGTTTGTACACGTGCAAAGGCAAGATCGCCTCTGTCCAAACATTTTCCTAGAATAAAAATCATGTTTTTAAGAGATTTATATGTTTAACTTTATGTTTAGGGTTTAAATCTAATGTTAAACGTGTTACATGTGATGTTTATGATTAAATCTTATATCAATAACAGTAGAGCGAATCTGAAACTGAGATATTGACATGATCATGATTATTAGGATTTATTTTAATGAGTTAATTACAATTTAATATGATTTATATGCTTTAGATTGTCGAAATAAACAAGAATTAGGTTGTTTTGCGTGTTAAACCTTAGATCTATGTGTTCATGTGATTCATCTTATTTAAACAAACTCCTGGTTAAGTATACATGACAATGGAATCAAGTTTTATTCATATAATCTGATAAAAACCTGAGTTTTTGAAGAAAACACGAGAGAATAATAAACTGTGTATTTTCGTCCTATTTAGTTGACTGAAGTTGCCATCATCGACTGACGGGAGGTCATCAGTCGACTGATGGAAAGCATCAGTCGACTGACGGGCTTGTGTTTGCCCTGTTTTTTTGTGAACGACCCTATCAGTCGACCAATGAGGTTGTCGGTCGACTGATCAGGTCGGCTTTTGTGAGATTGAACATTTTACTTGTGTGTTTATTTGGTGAGCATTTTTGTACAAGACGTAAGCTGATATTCACGCATAGTTCGAAGAGTACACCTATAGGGATTGAGTACGCATGATTACATTATTTGGGGGTATCCAAATAGGTTACAATCGTTAAGAGTGACAGCTATTATTATATATATTATAGTTATGATCGGTTGGGTGGGGTTAGTCAGGTCCCGCAATGAGACCGTGGATGGACTATATTCCGAGTGTTTTAGTCGGGTCCTGCAATGAGACTGCAAATAGACTACACTTCTTTATCGGTTCGCATGGAGATGCGCAGAGGTTGATATACCTATCTATCGGTCCGCATGGAGATGCGTAGATGTTGAAATACCTATCTATCGGTCCGCATGAAGATGCGCAGAGGTTGATATACCTAACTATCGGTCTACATGGTTATGCGATGAGTTATTATACTTAGTTACCGGTCCGCACGGGAGTGCGATGAATTGACATACCTAGTTATGGGTCCGTACGGGGGTGCGATAAGTTGAAGTATTCCGGAGAAGGATGATTTGATAAATAACCTAAGTGTAGGTGAATATTGACATCATCGATATGATCCATTATGAAAGTATTTAACAACTCAGATACACGAGTGTGTCAATATTTGTTTTACCCACTAAGGGTAGTATGAGGAGTTGATATGATATTTTTGGAGATGTATGATGTGGTACTTCCTGTATTATCTTTCTTGTATTCATTTATTCTTAGTTTTGGAGTTAATATAGCGATTCACAATTTGAGACATATGGTATATACATGAGGGTTTCCTTGTTTGGATTATTTCGCTCGACGTACCATTCTCGTGTTGTGAGTTTCTAAGTATTAACCTCAGTTTAGTATATGATAAATGAACTAGGTAGACTATCCACTTATAGGTAGAGCCTCCATCATATCTAGTAGCTCTTCCCCTGAGGGCGGATGGAGATGATCCTGCTAGCGCTCTGATACTGTGATTTTCACTTCTTTTCAGGCAGCGAAGCAGAGTTTCGGAAGCCGCATGTTGACGGATTTTCAACATAGTCGTCGTCATATATGTTTAGTAGTTCTGCTCCACAGATGTTTAGTTTATATTTCTAGTTGATATTTAGATTTGTATTACATTTTGAGAGCTAAGAGAGTTTATGTACTTTAGTTGACTCTTATAGTTGAGATTTTGGATCATTTATTTCAGATTGTTGAACATATTTTCTTTTAAATCTGTTGAGACCTGATTATTTGGAGATTTATCAAATATTTCTGTGTTCTATTTCTTATCTTCATCTCCTTTATATCTGTTTGTACCTGTACTATCTTATTTGTTTTCACTAGAGGGATATTTATGTGATGGTGAAACATGTCATTGCACAATATAGGTGCATGGTAGGTTTGACATCCTTGGTTTTACCTTGGACTGCAGCCTTGTGTGAACCCGGGAGCGTCACAAAACCCCATGTCCTGTTCCACATCATTTTGGTATCAGAGCATGGTTCTAGTTTAGGAAAAAATTTATTTATTTCTAGATTAGTTTAATTGAGTTTTTATTTGTTATAAAAAAATTACCATTCATCTCATTTAGTTGTTAGTGCATACCATTCATCTTATTTAGTTATTTGTGCATGCCCACTCACACAGGTCTACCCTATTGATTAGGAGAGTAGTGAATCGTCTAGTGAGTCCAGCATGTCGGGTAGTACAAATCCCGTACTCCTTAAGAAATTCGATAAGCTAGCAGGACAACTAGGTGCCATAGCCTAGTAATGTCGAGCTACCCACGAGGCCCTGACAGACTTCCAAAATATAGCCAACGAGAGGCTCGCTAGGCTTGACAAAGCGCGCATTACAAATCCACCTTCGCAAGGTCAAGTTTATGAACACATCGTTCATCGATCCCGACCTCAACCCGTGCCTGATCCAGATGCTCAATACCCGAGGAGCATTAAGATCGAAGCACCAACATTTGATGGTAAGCTCGATCCACAAGCTTTCTTGGATTGGTTAAAGAACATGGATCGCTATTTTGACGAGTACGCCCTGACGGAACCTTGGAAAGTCAAGTTTGCAGCAATGAAGCTTACCAGACCAGCCTGCCAATATTGGTCCAAACTCGAAATGTTAAGATATATTAGAGGTGATTACCAATTTTAACTTGGTAAGAAATGACCAACGAGCTAAAAATAAATACCTCCCTCCAGTTAAAATTAATAAGTTGCCTATAACAGAATCAAAATCTATTCTTGAGGAAACCGTTAACCAAGCCGTAGATTTGACAGAATCTAACTCTGACAAGAAAATCCGGGATAGTAAAATTGAAAAACCATGCACTTCTGTTTCTTTTGAAACTACCCCTGCAATTGTGGAATTGACTGAAGTTTCATGCAATAACGACACTCTGATTATTCCCCAAACTACACATTTGATCACAGAGTTCACTGATGTTGTCTCTAAAGTTGTTCCTAAAATTGAAACTCTAACTCCTCCTGATCTCACTTCAGTGATTGAAAACATTGTTGGTGTTCCTCACAATATCCTCCCGGACAAACATGAATCTATACATGACACCCAACACGTTCACTTAGATATCTGTATGGAAGTTGAATCCCAAAGTGAGCATAGTAAAATAACTCCCATATTAGATATCAAACTATCATGCATTGTCCCGACAGTCACTCACACATGCACTGGTCCATTTTAGGAATATATAGTGATTAGGGATACAAGTTTGAGCACGGGTGTTTTCATTGATATTTGACCTAAGCTTGACATTTTAAATGAACCGCATACCTTGCAGAGTATTTCCTTTCTCTCTTATGTTAAGCACACAAAAACACTCCTCTTTCATGCATTTCTTTGCATGTTCCTCACTATCACTGTTAGAACATGAAATTAGTTATGCATATTAACGAAGGAACGCCTAATTATTCCATTTGATAGAGGCATGTTAGACACTTCGTTGAGTTTACATCTGTCATTGATCGTATTGTCAAGTCTGCATGTCATACATAGTCATTTAAAAGTTGATTTGAATCATTTTGTTTTGATTTGCATTGATCATATATTGGGGAATCAGTGATCTAATTTGAATAAATACATTGTTAACTGAAATGTATGATATGAAGTTAGAACATAATTTAAAATTGTTAATGTTTGAGATGGTTTGGACTTGTCCAATATAGTTTCTTTTATAGCTGTTTGAGATTTGACATGATATTTATGAACTTTTCCAACTCTTAAAATAATTAATGAAAACATTTATATTACCGATTTGGTCATAGTTCTATTCTCAATATTGACTGATTAAGCAGTTCAGAATGTTTTTTGACAATCCACTGATATAAGTCTGACCCTAGCCTATTGTTTCTGAGAGTTATTTCACTTTACCTCACTTCTATATATTCACCCATGCAGCAGTGAATTTTGATAATATTTTAGATGGTGAATTTACGATGCGATCTAGCTAATGATTTAAGATGCAGGAAAATAACTGACGGCAAATTAAGATGTAAGCAGAGTATATTGAAGATGACAAATTTCTGCAACTAACTCGGCGGAGTCGAGTTTTCTCCCACACTAGGAGAATGATGAGGACAATAATGGTAATTTTTTATATTTGTTATTTGACTTTCTTTTATTTTAGTTTTGAATAAGGAGATTTTGGTAAGTTTGACCAGGCCTTAATTTAGTTTTAATTGTGAGAGATTTGAGGGATTTTCTATTTTGGTAGGATTTTAATTTTGAATTTGAATTTTGAATTTTTGGGTCAAATTTGGTAGTAGAGTCAGTTGTGGCAATTTGAGTGATTTGAGGGATTTCAGAATCTATAGTTTTTTCTCTTTAAAAGACTGATATAATCAGTGTTTGGAAAAGAAGATTTGAATCAATGAAAAATTTTGTTAACTCATTATTGGTGTGAAGCCTCGGGTGTGAAACCCTAGGCCGACGGGTGTGAAACCTTAGGCCGACGGGTGTGAAACCCTAGGTCGACTCCCCTGACTCCTCTTCCACAAACAACCATCACCCTCCCCTGTTTCTTCTTCGTTTTCCCAAACCGCCCCCAATCTCCTCCTCCTCCAGCAGTCTCCGCCGTTGCCTCCTCCCCTGCTCCCTTCCACTTCGAGCAGCCCCGCCAATCACCCCCCACTTCGAATAGTCCCAACAAACTTATTCTTTCTCTCCTCCACCTTGAGAAGACACCCTTTCCTCCTCCACAAATCACCAGATCCACCTCAAACAGCCGCCGTTGTCGTCTCGCCCGCATCCACTTGTCGACCACGTTCTCTCATCACCTACGTCGTCAGTTTACACGTTGACCTATCACCCTCGTCGTCACTCAGATTCTCTGCCGCTGTCGTCGTTCAGTCGCCGCCGTTGTCGTCGCTCAATTCGCCACTACGTCGTCATCCAGTTCGACGTTGTCGCACCACCTCCAGAGGTCCCTCACGTCGAGCCTGTTCAGGTCGACGAATATTTCGTTTTCTCTCTATTTTTCTGTTAATCTCATTTTATTAGTTAATTACATGAGTATTCCATCTCTAAACTCTTATCATATATTCACTGCTTAGATTATATTTATGAGTTGAGATTAATTGAGCATGTGACTGTTAAAAATTGATATTGATTGTAGAACTTGTGCATGATAATGAATATTGCAATTAAATTGATTGGGATGAGAATTATTCATAATTATTGATGCAAACTGTATTAAACACATCTATCACATTAGTTATTTTGAATTTAATTCATGCCAAAGATCATTAAATTTGGTGAAACAATGTGTTATTTGAATTAAATCGCTGATTCTGATAGACCCCAAGTCCCGTTCCACGTCAGTATTATTGTGAATTTGTTACGTCGGCTTCATTTTGATCTGTAGAGATGCTTGTTTGATTTTCTGAATTTGGACGAGTCTGAAATAGTCAGAAGTTGAATTATCGAAATTTTGATTTTATGATTTTCTGCTAATTATTCTATCTGATCAGCTTGTACCTTTTCCCCCTAATGAATGTATGTACGTTCTAAACAAGCGAAAAAAATCCAACAGAGGAGTAAACGATATGCAGGTGGCAAGCAGCAGGCTGCAACTTTGAAGTACAAAAGAAATTTGCATGATCCTTTTTTGCAATGATGACGATGATGATAAAGAAAACAGTTTTGCTATTTGGCTCGCGGAGGGGCCCCCCGAAAGCCAAAAAGCATTAACTGCAAGCACCCTGAATTTCGCAGGTATTGCGGAAAAGCAACCTCGAGAAACCACCCCACCCCCCGAACTTTGGGTTCTGTAGCTACAGCCTATGAATTTTTTTATTTTTATTTTCCTAAACCCCCTGAATATTAGATGTGTAGATAACCCACTTAAACATGATCTTCTTTTATTTTCCTAAACCCCATTGTTTGCGGAGAAAATTGATTGTTTCATTGCGAGATTCATTACAAACTTCAGACGTTTACAACGAAAACAAAAATTAGTTTTTTTATAAGACCTTTACAAAGTGAAAACAAAACAAAAGTACAATTCTCTTCAAACAGCGCAGAGATCGTTTATCGGTCTTCTGCTTGTGTAGGATCTTGGCCTGTGATGGGGATGTTGATATCCGTGGACCACCATCGATTAGATCTGATTGCTGAAAAATTAGGCAGAGCTTCGTTGATTCGCGAAGGAATCAAGAAACCATAGCGCTTATCTCGGTAACAGCGAGATAATTGCTCTTTTTAAGATCACTACAATGGGGTAATCTTAAGGGACGAACACGAGAACTGCAGATCTGACGAGCTCCTCTTCTTTATGCCGATGAACTAGATCCGATCTCTCATCCTCCTCTCTGAAATTCGTGCACTTTCAGTCTTCAGTCCGGCAGGGCTTCGACAATGCTCAAGAATTCCAGATCTTAAAAAATAAAGGCCCTGGGACTGTATTTATAGGCTTCAAGAGCCCTGTATCCGGATAAGAACGGTCGATCCCCTCTTATCTTCAGTTGAAACCACTTAACAATATTATTAGATCAGTTGGAGCAAATCTAGGTGGTTAACAGTCGAAAAATGACTTCAAAACAGCAAAAAAAGCATTCTGGGGGTTACAAACACTTATGAGTGTCTCGACGTGGCGGAGACACTTACAAGTGTCTCGGCCAAGCGGAGACACTTTGAAGTGTCTCGGCTAAGCCGAGACACTTTGAAGTGTCTCGGATAATTTGGTCATAACTTTCTCATATGACCTCCAAATGACCTGATTTGAGATGTATTGGAAATCTGACAAAGAGACTACAACTTTCATGTTTTGATTTTCTTCAGATTCGAATCGGATCATGGCCAAAATCATCATTTTTCTCCGAGACACCAACACAGTCTCGGAATTCTGAGGCAGTTTGTACTATCTTTGATATTTTGGCTTTATCTTTCTCATATGATCTCCAAATAACTTGATCTAAGATGCATTGGAAAGTGAACGAGGAGATATACAACTGTTACGTTTTGAGTTTCTTTATATTCAAAATGAATTATTACCAAAATCGCTCTACAAAGTCCAAGACACCTTTGGGTGTCTCAGCTTGGCCGAGACACTCATGGGTGTCTCGGCCAATCTGAGACACCAATGGGTGTCTCGGCCAATCCGAGACACCTCTGGGTGTCTCATCTTGGCCGAGACACCTTAGAGTGTCTTGGCCAAGCCGAGACACCTTTGGGTGTCTCGGGTTGGCCGAGACACCTCTGGGTGTCTCGCCGAGTCCCGGGACGTAGTCTTGCGCGTTCCGTCCGTTTTCCCCGTATCTTCGTCATCCGAACTCAGAATCATGCAATTCAAGATGCGTTAGAAAGATGAAAAGGAGATCTACAAGCTCCCATGATTGAGTCATATGTGGAATAAATGAGACACGAGGGGTGTTCTGCCTTTCGTAAACGACACGGGGCTCCCGATCAGCTATCGTTCCTGTTATTCCGAAGTTCTGTTGCTTCGCATGGTTCATTGACTCACTTCATGCGCTTGTCAATATCAATTAAGCTTTTGTGACTTGGATAGTAACGTTCATCATCTTCTCTCTGTCTCGAGCCATGTGTGGGGACCTATAGGAAATTTTCGACGCCTAAAGATACCCCCTCCAAAGTGTTTCAGTCTCGTTTCTTTTATAGATGAGCCTGAAATACTTTAGATATGATCGGTCCAACCTTCAGTCGGTGTAAAAGGACCTGTAATTAGCTTCAATTCTTGACTCCTTTGATTTTTAGTCTATCCAGTATTTTGTCGGACAGCTGAGGTTCTCCCAACGCTGAGTTTATCGTCTGGCCGTCGTCGAAGTCTCAAATCTAAGCGGGTGAGTTGATTTTGGCTCTTGTCGTTGAGTTGACTTAGAACTGACTATCTCCGTCACATCGTGTTGAATTAGGGTTTCAGACTATCGTACATTGTTTTTTGTCACAACGCGTTGACCAGCATTAACCTAGGGTTTCGGATCGTCCGACGTTGACGTAGGGTTTCGGATCGCCCGACGTTAACTTTTTCATTGCAACACGTTGATTGTCGTTGACCTAGGGTTATGTATTGACCGACGTTGACCTAGGGTTTCGGATCGCTCGGTGTTGACTTAGTTTATACTCGTACGTTTGCTAGAGTATACACAGTTTAAGCTCTTAAGGTATTGGAGCATGGCGGTCCCAAATATTGGGGCTGCAGGACCAACTGTTAAAGCTGATTCATCTGCATGTATGGATCTTATCTTGATGTTGTTGGATACTCGAGTCACGAGACCGACTAACGGAGCTGGTGCGTCAATAACTCGTATTTATAGAATTTTTGGCAAATTCTCAGCCATTAACGTGTTTGATGAGCCTTTACCGACTACCGTTTGAGTCGGGCTAGCATGCGGATTGTTTAAGTCCGTTCCGCATGTGACGTTAAGCTAAAAGAGTTAACCCTTTTAGTGCTACGATATTGAATACGTAGACTTCGTCTTTCTCCTGTGAAAAGACTAAATAGCGACGTGTATTAGACGTTGACTTAGGATTTTTAGCAAATCATCAACCTTCAACGGATTTGACGTGCTCTTACCGATTACCATTTGAATCGGGCTTACATGCGGATTGTTTTAAGTCCGTTCCACATGTGATGTTGTGCTAAAGGAATGAACTCCCTTAGACTTGATGCTACGATATTGAATACGTAGATTTTGTCTTTGTCACGGGAATAGACTACCCGGCAACGCGTGTTAGGCGCTGACTTATCCTTACTTAGGATTCAGGATAAAAGTCCCTAGAATCGGATCCTGATGTCTTCTTCAATCAGTAAAAGACTAAACAGGCGTTAGCTTATCCCTGCTTAGGCTTCGGGATAAAATTCCCTGTGCGTGTGAAGCACGAATTTTGGTGTTATGAATAACAATCTGCCACAATGTCGAATATGTGGGCTTTTGTCTCTCTTACGGTCAAAGACTAACCGGCAACGCGTGTTAGGCGCTGACTTATCCATTCTTAGGCTTCAGAATTAAAGTCCCCAGACTGGAATTCTGGTGTCTTCTTTAATCGGTGAAAGACTAAACCGACAACGCGTATTAGGCATTGGCTTATCTCTGCTTAGGCTTCGGGATAAAATTCCCTGTGCTTGTGAAACACGGATTTTGGAGTTGGAGGGTGGTGTCTTCTCTTGGGGCAAAGATGAACCCAAAATGGGAGAGGAAGAATTTTATATTTTATCTCCCGAAACTAAAGAGGAAGAATTTTATATTCTATCTCCAGTTGCTAAGGAAACTCGAAGTGGGATCTCCACCCTAAGAATCCGAAAAAGTAAAACTAGGAGTAGGATCTCCACTCCAAGAATCGTAAAGATTCGGATAATCCTAACTGTCAGAAGGTTTGATTACTGAACTAAATGTGAATTCCTCGTTTATCGAGAGTGAATTGTGGTTTTGGCCCTAACTGTAGGAAGGTTTGACAAAACGGGAGTTTGAGTTGACCCTAAATGTAGGAAGGTTTGATCACTCGATTTGTAAGTGGACCTCTCGTTCATTGGAGGAATCGAGAGGGGATTTTGGTTGTGGTCCTAACTATTTAAAGGTTTGACCAAGTAGACAGTGGGAGTGGGAGTACAATACACAATGGGAGTGTTAACTTGTACAAGTCGCTCAGAGGGGGTTCCTGGTGTTGAGTGATAAATACTTAACACGGAGGGGTTTAACAATTGTCAATGATCAGGATATTAAAATACTAAGTATTATGTCCAGACTCTAATAATGGGAGTGTTGAGTGCACAGACGTAACGTGAGTTTGAGTGGATTCAACCGAAAGGAATTTTGGTGGTCCCACCATCAATTAGTCTGATCGGTGGGGGATTTTGTGATGGAAGACTGTGAGTTGTCAAACACCAATGGGAATTTTGTGAGGGAAGATTGATCCAACGAAGTGATCGAATCTCGTCTCAGCAAAAGAGTGTTCGGAAATCACAATGGGGTTTAGTGTTTATCACTTTGTTTGTAATGATCGGGTTATCCCTAAGAAAATTACGTATAGTATTCTTCCGGGAACTTCCCGTTACATGAATCATCCACCCCCAGCTTTCCTTGCGAAACTAGGTTTGACATTGTAATCAGTTACATGACCGGGTTATCCTTAAGAATATTACATATAAAAATTTCCCAGGAACTTCCCGTCAACGGTAGGAAACAGTTTAGACTCATATACCTAATGGAGTATTGAGAAGTAGTTTATACTCGTATACTCTTCGGAGTGTAGGAAGCAGCAGTTTATACTCTTATACTTGTCGGAGTGTACCCGTTCTCATTTGGCTTATCTCAGCTTTATGACGCTGGCTTCAACCAAGGTCTGGATGCTATTCTTTAAAGTAAAGCAAGCATTGGTAGGATGAAGGATCCTCCTGTGGTACGCGCAGTACTTCGGATCTGTAGTATTGTCAGCTTCCTCCTGATTCGTGATGGGTGGCAGTTTGATTTTGTTGTTTTCGAGAAGGGTCTCGAAGATGGCTGGAACGACTTCGTCCTTGAATGAGTACTCTTTTTAGAGCCTCGGATCCGAAGTCTTCTGCTATCTTCGGGGTTGCTGTTGCGACGTCTGATTAACGTCAACAACTGTTGTAGGTGCCTTCCCTTCATCATAGGAAATGAGACTCGGATTCAGAGGGTTAGCTATCGGTTGGCTTCTTTCGACCTTTCTCCTTCTGAGAAAGCGTTCGGCCTGCTCTCCGCGCACCTTCAACTCTTTCCAGGTATTGAGTGGCTCTACTCCCATAACGTCCAAGATGTTAATGGACAAGTTGTTATGACAGGTCTGCAAGACGAATTCCTCCGTGACGAGATCCTTACAGTTCATTGCCTGATTGCGGAAGCGTTTGATGAAGGTATCCACCGACTCTCCATCTTTTTGTTTCTCATCGAAGAGTGTCCTGATTGACACTTCGGCGTCATCATCGGAGAAATGAGTGAGGAACATACACTCCAGGTCTCCCAGCTATTGACGCTTCTAGGCTTGAGACGCCGGTACCAATCGAAGGCAGGCCCGCGAAGGGTGCCAACGAATGACTGAACCATCAAGGCTTCATTGCCGGAGATCATACCCAAATGAGACTTGAAGTAGATCAGATGCTGAGTGGGTAAGCCCTTCCCGTCGAACGGCGTGAAGTTAATTAGGTTGAACTTTGCCGGATACGGAATCGAATCCCACTTTCTTGGGTAGGGAGATAGAATACCTGTCTTTTTTATCCCCTGAGCAGACATTAGTGCGTTGATTTTGCTCTCGAGGTCCTTTATTTTCTCGTCCTCGTCTGTATCAGATCTTGGATGATTCCTGAGAGGAATAACAGGGCCACTCCCAGTATTGTCATCTTCGGTGGGACCACCCCTAGTATTGTTGTCTTCGGTGGGACCACCCCCAGTGTTCTGGTCAAAGGGAGGGTTCTCAGCATTGAGACGTTCATCCATCTCTGAATCGTTACCTGCTTGGTTAGCAAGGTTGCGACCGCTGGATTCACCGAATTGATTGGTCAGGACCCGAATTTGTTGATCATGCTCTTCCCTCATTCGCATCATGGCCATTTCCATTTCGAACTTGAAGTTCTCTTTTTGTTTGGCCAAGGCATCCTCAACCATTTTGGTCACTTCCTCGGTGTTAATCATAAACACTTCGCGGGATTGTCCTGGTCTGGATACCGTTTTATCAGAAGTGACTGCAGAGTTAGCATCTGACGCTTCATCATCCGAGGATACTCCTTGATTCATCCTCTGATAGTCCCTTTGTTTAACGGTTCCCGACCGTAACCGAGTTATACATTGGGATATGTCCGAAAAATGACAAGGACTGAAGCTTCACGTTGACTTCCCCTTATTAGCCATATTAACTGTGACTTCTGGAAGTTCGTCATCTTGCGCAGCTGGTCTTTTTCTATAGAAACGCCTTGGCTTGGTCCTGGGCGTTCTGGTGGAGATCCTTTCAAATACCAAGACCCTCTGTGGAGCGGTCTTGGGATAGCTATACGCTGATAATACTACCCTGATAATTTTGGTACACAGACAGTGAGAGTCCGCTTCCCAGGTACTTATTTTTCGATATTTATTCGTACCCCCAGCCCGATAGTACAACTTATCGACATGGCGGTCAGAGCAACCTATCGGCTGTTTACATGAATTCTCAGGTATAACGCATTCGTCTGTCTGACGTGTTTTCTTCTGAGTAAACATCGCCTTGTTGGCGTCTGCAGGAGTCACTCGTTTGGAATTACACCTTTGTGAGGGTGAAACCTTAACGGGCTCCTGATTTTCTGCACGCACCCCCAAGCGGGCTGTTGTAGAAATTAACTTGTTAGGAGATCGCGTACGACCCCCAGTCTGGATGTTTGCTCGGGGTTTCTTCAATGGTCCCAGGCGTTCCTTAACAGGCACTTTGCCTCGATCTTCGGGTCGAGAACCGAGGCGATCCTTCAGAGGAGTCCTGAACTTAGGGAAATCCACGCTGCGGTGGGGCTTTACCGGAGGTTCGGGATCTGAAGTTTACAAAAGCTTAATGATAGTTCTATTTGTTTTTGTCTTAGGCGCTGATTTGGCTTTTGGCATCCCAACTTGTTTGGATCTCGGCGATCTCTTAACTGCCTCTTCCTTTTGCATTTCCTGTGCTTTTCGCACAAGGGTCCGGGCATGCGCAAGCAAGGCGCGGCGCTTCTAGATTCGCTCCTTGAGAGTAGAGCGGGTTCGTTTGATACGAACCCATTCGTTAACCGGAGGCTGGGAGGAGGATCCCGATGTTGGTCGTGGCGATAGATTAGCCACATGGCGCTTTCTGAACTCCAGATCTGCTTGGTAACGGAGTCCATCAACCTGATCCAAAGGCTTAGCGAATTGGTGCGCGAGGCGTTGGCATTTCCTTTGGCGTGCTCTCTTTGATAGAGTTGGCGCGCCTTCAGCAGTCGGCTCCTTGATCGCGAAGAAGTTCAGATCTGCAGATCTTGTGTCATTGGATGCCGGCAGATCGTTGCAAGGTGCAACTGTAGAAGCGACGACGGGGAGATCGACTTCTTGGGTCTTCAGATCTGGAGACCGGCGGATCTTATGGGAGGAGGAGATCTTCCTGCGCTTATGAGGAGGAGCAGATCTGGAGGTGGTGCGGCATAAACATGTACTAAAAAGGTTACAAGTGCACAACCGTGTCAAGTTATAGTATAAAGATATCGATCCCACAAGGAAGGTATTTTTGTAGGAGAAAATATAAAATCGGTTCTTATGTTGTGTGCGTGACAAATAGGAGTGATGAGTGAATGTGATTGTGGAGAGATAATGAGAGTGATAATGTGTAGATCAATGTGTTTGAGAATAAATGTGATCAATAAGGCAAGAAAGAAGAATGAATAAAATTGAGATAAATTTTAAGAATAAAAGAAAATACAAGAAATTAAAGATGGTGGATTCAATTAGAGATATGGGTACTCTAAAATTGAACCCACTTCTTAGAAAAGGGTGATTCTCTAGAGGGTTCTAGCCTAAAGACGAATCAAACAAAATAAAAATAAATAAAAAGAAAAACTAAACCCAAGAGGGTTCTAGCCTCAAGGTGAATAGTGCAAGAAATTAAAATCTAACTACAAAATAAATTGCAAAATCTAAACTATAAAATAAATTACAAGAATTAAATGCATGAAATAAATCTAATCTATAAGCATGAAATAAATCTAAGGCAAGAGGGTTCTAGCCTCTTGGTTATTTAACAAGAAAATAAAATTAACTATAAGCATAGAAATAAATCTAAACTAATAAGCATTAAAAAAGAAATAAAAGAGAAAAAGAAAAGAAATGCAAACCTCTAAATAATTCTTCATCTCCACCTTCATCATCCAACAAAGAGAAGAAATATTTAAAATGGTGAAAAAATTATTATTATTAATTGTAACAAAAAGTTATAAATTTGGAAGACTTTCTCAATTAAGAGTAGCCATCCTCTCCAAAAGGAGTTACAAAAATTTTCACACCTCTAACCCCTCACTCTTTACGCCTATTTATAGTAAACACCAGTAAATGAGAGCCATTGGATTGAAATCTTATCCAAAAATAACAAAAATCAGCCATAGATTCGTAACAACTGCGCAGGGTATCGATGTTAGCATCGATGCTGGCATCGATGCCCCCATTGATGCTGGCATCGATGTCAGCCCTTCTCCATTGTGCTGTTCGCAGATCCTCTTGTGTTGGGCTTTTGGCATCTTGGGCTTTTGGGCTTCTTGATTTCTTCATGCATTTTGGCATTTCTTGGGCTTTAATCCTTCTTCTAAGCTTGGGCTTTTGGATAAATTGGAAATTAATTTTCCAATGAGCTTCTTTGCTTCATTTCTTCATTTAAACAATGGGTTTTTATTGAGAGATGGGAGTTTAAGATTTATTCTTTATTAACCTGCAATTAAAAGATAAAAACAATTATTAGTGATGTATTTATTCATATAAAATAGATAATGAGGGTATTAAAGTGTAATAAAATGTCATTATCAGGAGGAGGAGGAAATATATTCCTCAAATTTCTGCTGGTCGAATTCGTATTAATTACAAACTTCAGACGTTTACAACGAAAACAAAAATTAGTCTTTTTATAAGACCTTTACACAATGAAAACAAAATAAAAGTACAATTCTCTTCAAACAGCGCAGAGATCGTTTATCGGTCTTCTGCTTGCGTGGGATCTTGGCCTGTGACGGGGATGTTGATATCCGTGGACCACCGTCGATCAGATCTGATTGCTGAAAAATTGGGCAGAGCTTCGTTGATTCACGAAAAAATCAAGAAACCGTAGCGCTTATCTCGGCAACAGCGAGATAATTGCTCTTCTTAAGATCACCACAACGGGGTAATCTTAAGAAACGAACATGAGAACTGCAGATCTGACGAGCTCCTCTTCTTTATGCCGACGAACTCGATCCGATATCTCCTCCACCTCTCTGAAATTCATGCACTTTCAGTCTTCAGTCCGGCAGGGCTTCGCCAATGCTCGAGAATTCCAGATCTCAAAAAATGAAGGCACTGGGACTGTATTTATAGGCTTCAAGAGCCCTGTATCCGGATAAGAACGGTCGATCTCCTCTTATCTTCAGTTGAAACCACTTAACAATATTATCAGATCAGTTGGAGCAAATCCAGGTGGTTAACGATCGAAAAATAGCTTCAAAACAGTAAAAATAGCATTCTGAGGGTTGCGGACACTTATGAGTGCCTCGGCGTGGTCGAGACACTTACAAGTGTCTCGGCCAAGCCGAGACACTTACAAGTGTCTCGGGTAATTTGGTCATAACTTTCCCATATGACCTCCACATGACCTTATTCTAGATGTATTGGAAAGATGACAAAGAGATCTACAACTTTCATGTTTTGAGTTTCTTCCGATTCGAATCGGATCATGGCCAAAATCGTCATTCTTCTCCGAGACACCAACACTGTCTCGGAATTCCGAGGCAGTTTGTAATATCTTTGGTATTTTGGATTTATCTTTCTCATATGATCTCTAAATGACCTGATCAAAAATGTATTGGAAAGCTAACGAGGATATCTACAAGTTTCATGTTTTGAGTTTCTTTAGATTCGAAATGAATCATTGCCAAAATTGCTCTACAAAGTCCGAGACACTCATGGGTGTCTCGGCCAATCCGAGACACCTCTGGGTGTCTCAGCTTGGCCGTGACACCTTAGAGTGTCTTAGCCAAGCCGAGACACCTTTGGGTGTCTCGGGTTGGCCGAGACACCTCTAGGTGTCTCGCCGAGTCCCGGGACGTTGTCTTGCGCGTTCCGTCCATTTTCGCCATATCTTCGTCGTCCGAACTCGAAATTATGTGATTCAAGTTGTGTTGTAAAGCCGACAAGGAGATCTACAAGCTCCCATGATTGAGTCATATGTGGAATAAATGAGACACGAGGGGTGTTCTGCCTTTCGTAAATGATGCGGGGCTCCTGATCAGCTTTCGTTCCTGTTATTCCGAAGTTCCGTTGCTTCGCATGGTTCGTTGACTCACTTCATGTGCTTGTCAATGTCAATTAAGCTTCTGTGACTCAGATAGCGACGTTCATCATCTTCTCTCTGTCTCGAGCCGTGTGCGTGGACCTATAGACAATTTTCGACGCCTACACCCCTGAATTTTGGGATGTCTCATCACTTGTAAGTTTAAACTTTTCTCACTATCTGTAACTGAAAAATAACTATAAGGTTAATAGAAATAATCTTCAACTGGGGAGAGGCGGTATGTTGCATAATAACAGGAAGTTTTAAGCGAGCTTTTTTTGGGACGCTCCAAAATTTGGGGGGGTTTGGTGAAATAAAAAAAATCAAGGAGATAATCTACAACAACGCAAAGTGTTTTTTTTTTTTCCCTCTTGCATGGGGGTTCAAATAAAAAAGGTTTAAGGACGCTCAAATTGAAGGAGATTACTTACAACACCGAAGTTTAGATGTTCAAATCGAGAAAGTCGAAGGGGTTCTGCGCGTGTCATAACTAGGAGTGCTAAACCGTATCCGTATCCGAGAAAATATCCGTAACCGTATCCATTAGGATACGAATATGGTTACTCAAATCTATAACCGATAGGATATGATTACAGATATGGTTTTGTAGTGAAATATCCGTATCCGTATCCGAAATATCCGAATACATATTAGTCATACTCTTATGATGGTTTCGATTCTTAGATTATGGATTTGTGGTTAATTTTGATGATCAAGATGCCTAATCTTAACTTTTCAATTATAATGGACATGTTAACAAACTCTTTTGTATCACATGAACTATGTTTTTCTCAATACTATCTAGTTTTCTCATATCTGTTTTGTATCTGCATGCATATCCGCTTATATATCCGCATGTATATCCGTAACCGTATCCGATTTTAGCAGATATGGTTATAAGTTTTTCTTACCGATGTATATCCGTATCCGTATCCGAGATGGGTAAGCGGATATGGATATGATAAGCATCATATCCGAGCCGTATCCGGACCGAATGCACCCCTAGTCACAACCCCAAAGTTCAGACGGTTCTTTTTTCCCCCTCTCATTTCAAATGTAACTATGCAAATGGTTCCTCCTCCTTCGCAAATAAAAATTTTGTCACTCTCTCAACAACCTTTTCTACGCCCATTCCTTCTCTCCCTTGAGCCCCCATCCGCTCTGCTCAAAGGAGTGAACATCATTCTCATTTGACCAAGCCTTACATGGCAGATTACTCATTCTTGATAATGTTGTTAAGAGAAGATGGCAACACAATGTCTCTTTTGCAATAATAACAGGCTCAATTGAGGCTGATAACCAATCAAATCTCACCGCTGCAATCTAGTATTTGTGATCCAGCATTCTTTCGCTCCTATGATAGACTACAACACTCTGTAAGTCTTGGCATTATATGTTATATCTTTGTAAAGAATTGTTGGATTTTTTGGTCAAAACCGCTTTCCAAAATGAGTTTTCGAACTATATATATTAACTACAAGTACTTTTTCATAAATGCTTAGTAGCCTAGTGAAAAGTAAATGTTTTGGTGTTTCAAAAGGTCCATTGTTCGAGGCTTGCCAACGTCAAGCCGAGAAGTGTTTTATTTGAATTAATCCTTTATAAGTTTTCGTGGGCCGCCAATAGGCCGGGGATCGGGGCTAATCGGGCTGAGGCGCTAAGTGGCGCTTTGTTAGGTGCACTTTGCACTTCTCACGGAGGCGCTTTGTTTGTGTAAGGACCGTGATTTTCGATACTGCTTTAAATAATTTTTTCTAGTATTTAAATATTAAATATTATTTTTCAAATGAGTATTTGTATTTTCCATAATTTTCTAGGATTTTATGATTTAAAAATATGATTTTTATATTTATTTTAATGGTATTGCTAATTATAGATTTAGTTGTTACGGTAAAGACTTTTAAACTAATGTTTGGTTAGTCATTATTGTTATTATTATTATTTATATTATTTTAAAAGGGGTATTTTTCCTGTGTTTTCCTCTCCCACCTATGGAACATCTCTCTCTCTCATTTTCTCTCTCTCCCCCTACCCTACTCCCTAAATCATCCCTAGTTCACGTATTCTCCCACCATGTTTCCCGCGCGCCTCACTTCTCTGACCCCGCCCCCATCCGTTGACACCCTCCTCTCTTTTCACGCCGCCAGACATCAACCCTCACCTCTCTCTTTCGTTCTCTCTCTTCTTCCTCGAAACCCACAACGAGCCCATCCCCTCCATCATCTCGTTCTCTCTCTCAAACCAGAAGAAAAACTCACACCGAGCTTCCTCTCTCTCTCTCTCTCTCCCTCCCTCATTCTCTCGTTCTTCCCCCTGCCAACCTCTCCCCCCTGTCCTCCGTCCTCTCTTCCTCATCGGAGACCGCCCAGTGCCGCCCTAGCTCCGCGTCCCCTTGAGCTTGTCTCCGAGATCCTCTTAACCCTCCACGTCCAACACTTCGCTCGCCTCCCCATCACCGAGCTCCGATGAGCTCCAGCAGCCGCACCTCCTCTTTCAGCCCCTCGTCGCCATCGATGACTCAGCTCTGCCACCTTGAGCTTCAACACCGCCCAAACCCCGTACTCTACCTCCCCCTTAGAGCACCGCCACCCTCACTGCTCCACCGTCATCCCCACAGCCGCCACCTCCACATCTCCCCAACGAACTCCTCCACCCCCTTGCGACCATGCTACACACCCCCTCATCCCCTCCGATTCATCCTCCTCTTCCAACGCCCTAGCCATGCTTCGACGCGCGCCAGCCCGAGCACCCTCTCCCTGCTCGCCATAGTCACCACCACCAGCCTCCAATACAGTCACCTCCGTCTCCTCTTCCCTAGCTCGCCCAACCACCTCTCTACTGTCCGTCAACTCTCCCCGGCCATCGTCCGAGCAGCCACAGCCCTGAACCACATCCAGCAGCTCCTCCCTCTCCCCTCAACAGCCCCGCTATCCACTCATCTCGCCGTGCCTCAGCTCCAATCAGTCCCGTCATTGCTCGAGCTTCGAGCCCTTGCCGCCGCTCTCTTCGAGCTCTCTGTAGAGCCGTCGGTGCGATCAGCAGCACTCCTCAACCGTTGTGACACCGGTGCCCCGTCCGCATGCCATATCCTCGCATGGTAACGATGTATCGATCAACAATACCCCGAGGCAAGATCCCTCTTGCTCATGACTTGTCATTTCAATATTTATATCTGTTAGTAATTGGTTACATAGATTAGATTGTGATATAATTATCTGCGTAGGATTATTGATGAATACTATTAAATAAATCATGATATTATGATAAATAGCATTTTCAGAATAATTATGATAAATTAAAAGAATTTACTTTAGTAGCGGAATTATTTCTAGATAATTATATTAATTTTAAAGGAATTTATTTTGAGAACGGAATTATTTAGATAATTATAATAATTTAAAAGGAATTATCTTGGAAAAGAATCTTTTTTAGAATAATTATAAATAAATTAAAGAAATTTATTTTGAAAAAGGAATTATTTTAGATTAATTATAATTAGAAAAAAAATTATTTTGGAAGAGGGAATAATAAAAAGAATATTTAAAGAATGTTTTTAGAATTATTTAAAATGAGTTATTTTTGGAAAATGGAAATTTTTGGATAATTATAACAAGAAATAAAGAATTTGTTTTGGAAAAAGGGAAATTATTTTGAAGTAAACAAATTTATTATTTTAAAGATTATTTTTGAAAATCTCATGATTTATGATTCTCATTTTAATTATGTGATATGTTATGATATCGTTGCACATGATTGGTTGTATTTATTATTTCCTTTTGTGATTGCGAACCATTAGTAGTTCATGACTTAGTGGCTTTGCGCGTCATGAACAAGACCTAGTGACATGTGTGTGTGTGCGTTGACTAAATTAGGAGGAGGACCAGAGATCAACTGTAGATCATGTATGTTGACTTAGCAAAATAAGAAGAGTTGGGATGGGGAAGTCATCGTTCATGTGATCGGATATAGTTGTTGATATATCCTCCAGGCTCGCGCCGGTGAATTTGTGTATTCACTGGGTTTAGTTTGTAGGGCCAAAGTGGATTTGTGTATTCACTTTGGTCAGTGGGAATTCATTTCGTCACCCGAGTTTTGCTTGAGTTCGGACCAGGTCAAAATCGGTTTGCGTGTAGTCTTCTAACCGATTTGTGTATTGGTATTGGATGCACGTAGGGGAATTATGAATAGTCAGTTATCCGATGATATGAGCGTTGACTCTGTGTGAGATATGGACCAGTGACCTGTTATAGAATGGCTAGTTACCTGACATTGTTACTTAAGGTGATTACGGATTCTTGTGAGATGTAGGTCAATTGTATTTCTTTTCATACATAGATCGATATTAATATTTAATTATCTACAATTTGAGACATATGGTATATACATGAGGGTTTCCTTGTTTGGATTATTTTGCTCGACGTACTACGTCTTGAGTTATAGATTTTTAAGTATTAATTCCATCTAGTTGTATGCCCTGTTACTTGATGGTTATCCTGATCGCTAGCTGCATTATCTGGTTACTTGATTGATTTTATTGGATTTCCCGTTACATGTTTCTTTGTCATCCTTGTTATTGCATCATTTTTCGCTTGGGTTTTCGTTCGCTCTATTTGTTTTCTAGGATCTTGTCGTGTGCCATGCACGCTGACGTACACCTATTTTCTCTGGTGTACATCAGATTTAGAGGACAGACATGTCCAGTTGGGAGATATGTCAGAGCTAGATGATCCAGAAGTCGAAGCTTAGTTATTTTATTTAGTTGTTTGATGTTCCTTGTTTACTTTTGTAGCACTTTCCATTTCAGTCTAACCGATATATATTATACTTTCCAGTATTTCTTTAAGATCATTTTGTATCAGGGTATGTTGACCCAAATATTATGTCTGGGATGATGTTCAGTTGTGATATGTAAATTTTCTATTTTGAGTTGTTTATTATATTCTCGCTACTGTGACCGGGGACCTGTGCCTTCGCTTTATATTGTCGTGGGCTTGTTCGCATCCTAATTCCCTGGTATTTTGGGAAGCGGGGCGTGACAGGTTTTTCTGGTGGTCCATGCAGGTCACGGTCCCGAGTCACGATCCCGAGTTCCCACCTGTGAGAATATAATAGATGATTTAGACGCATATCACTGTTTCATCCATGAGACCATTCTTCCTCTAATGATATTGATTCTCACATTTCCTTCAAAACCATGGTGGGTACACAGAGTAAAGGTAAATCATCCAGTAGAAGTGGTCAGATGCCTGAAGTAGATCCGGAGCAGCTTTTGGCGATGATTCAGGGGCTGGTGACAAACCAGCAGTTTGATGAGGTTCGTTTGTTCAACGAGATTCGCTTATTTGATGAGGCTCGTCTGTCATACAAGGTTTGCTTGTTTGATGATGTTCGCTCGTTCGAGGTTCGTCTATCATACGAGATTCACTTGTTCGATGAGGTTCGTCTATCATACAAGGTTCGCTTGTTTGACGATGTTCGCTCGTTCGACGAGGTTCGTCTGTCATATGAGGTTCGCCTGTTTGACGATATTCATTTGTCAAACGAGGTTCGTCTGATTTGCTAAGACGTGACCCTCGTGTTTTGTAGAAACGCGTCGACTGATTGCATCGTATTCAGGAGTTACTACATGTAGTAGTTACAATAGTATTTAGAGCAATTTAATGCATTGATGTTATAATCTTAATTATCATTTAGAATTGTAACAGTCACATTAATTGCGAGTGACTCTTGAGGTGGCCTTAGAGGCCTATAAATAGCGCCCTTGGGCAGCTCATGAAAATACTCTCGCGAGCATAGAATACAGACGTTGGTATACACACGCTAGCTTGGAAAACGAACGTCGGATCGACGTTGTTATTGCTGTTGTTGTGCTGCTGCTGTAGAAACTATGCCCGTAGGAACCCTGAAACCAAAAGGTTTTAAACCGAAAGGTTCTGAGATTGAGGAGATCTTTTGTATTGACCGAAAGGTCTTATAGATCGAGGAGATCTTGATAGTACTGGGTTGGTGCATACCAAAGTACTGTACTACTGTTCCTTGAAGCAGGCCTTGGGATCCTTACACCGGAGTAGGCCAAATATTGCTTCAAGCACAGTGTTTCACAAATGCACAGCAGTTAATTAAAAAAATTAAAATAACAACACATCTAAATTTCTCTGTTTAATTCCAGATTTAACCTTAATTTCTAACAATCTTAAAGTAATATTTCAGATCTACTAATGGATCCTGCGAGGATTCTTGGAGTGGACTGTCTCAAGTTAGAAAACTTTGATGGATATAACTTTAATGCATGGTGTCGAAAAGTGATTTTTGGGATGCAACTCCTAAAAATATACTATGTGGTTTCTGAAGAGAAATCTAACTTTGAAGAAGACTCATAGTCTGAAGCCTCTTGGGCTTAAAGATGATCATTTCTGTAGGAGTTATCTCCTTAACTGCCTGGTTGATCATTTGACAGATACTTACACCAATAAGCTCTCTGCTAAGGAAATCTATAATGCTCTGGAGGAGCAATACAAGGATTAGGAGAAGCTTTCCAAGTCTCACCTTATTGACAAGTTTCTGGACTTCAAATTCGAAGATGACACTGAGGTTTTGCCTCAAGTCAAATAGCTTGAAAAACTTGTTATGAAGCTGAAGGATGAAAAGATTAATCTTTTCCAAACATTCATTTCTGGAGCAATTTTCAACAAGATTCCTCCATTTTGGATGTCATTCTCCATGGACATTCGAAGAAGAAACAGACAGGTGACTCTGTCTGATTTGAAGAGGTTTATTCGGATCGAGGACGAGATTCGGACTAGCACGAAGAATGAGCTCCTAGCTAAGCAAAATACGTCTGCTAACATGGTGGCTACTAACTCTGAGAAGGGTACCAATTCTTCTTCTAAGAAAAAGAAGTCTTTTAACAAAAAGAAGAACCATAATCCGAAGAACCTGAATGTTCAAAAGAAAGATTTTAAGAAGAGCGGCAAATGCTTCAACTATGGAAAGCAAGGGCATTTTACCAAGGATTATAAAGTACCAAAGAAGGGAATAACACACAATGTTAATCAACTTAATAATTGTGTGGCTATGCTCTTTCAAATGGCAACTCCCAACAACGTCTCTGGTTGGTGGTTAGATACAAGTGCTACCTGTCATGTCTGCTCCAACAGAGATTTGTTCTATTTCTATGATGCTGCTAAAGAGAACGTATCAATGGTTAATCGTTCTGTGGTTCCTGTTCTTAGAACTGGGACTATGATGCTGACTCTTTCTTTAGGGAAGACTCTCACATTGAAAGATGTGAAACATGTTCCCTCAATTGCCAAAAACAAAGTCTTTGGAGCCTGCTGTGTGACGCCGGTATGAGACTGGATTTCCAAGGAGGAAAGGTTGTGTTATCTTTTAAGAAAATATATTTTGGCAATGCATATCATACTGATAGTATGTATAAGATTAGTACTATTGTACCCAACTCAGTTTTAAATGAAGTATCCTTTTCTGCTTACTCCTCGTTATTATGGCATAATAAACTAGGACATGTAAAGTATAGAAAGTTGTCTAGCATGGAAAAGTTAGGATTACTTCCAAAATATAGGGGTAACAAACCTGACAAGTGTGAAGTCAGTGCGCAAGAAAAGCTGACAAGGAAACCATTTCCAAGCGTCATAAGGAGCACCAACCTATTGGATCTGATTCACTCAGATACTTGTGATTTCAAGAGCTTCGTCACTCGAGGCGGCATGAAGTTCTTCATCACCTTCATTGATGACCACCCTCGCTTTTATCACGTCTACCTGCTGAAATCTAAAGATGACGCCTTCAGCAAGTTTGTCAAGTTTCGGACTCGATTGGATAAGCAGCTTGGACTTCAGATTAAAAGACTCAGGAGTGACAGAGGAAGGGAGTACCGATCTAAGGAGTCGGAGGCATACTTCAAAGAGCATGGAATCATTACTGAAACTATTGTTCCTATTCTCCGTAATCTAATGGAATTACAGAAAGGAAGTGATACGAGTCGCCGTGCGAGCACCTTTGATCGTAGAATTATCAAAGGTGGGTTGAGAAGAGGATAACAGAAACACAAGAACAATTCAGTGTTGGCGAGGGAAAATACCTTCTCTAGATTATGAGAATAAAATAACTTATAATATCTCACAATCTCAAGAGAATTGAAGAACAATCTCTCTCAATTCTCTCTAAACCCTAATCTCTCTTGATTAGAATCTCACTTTGATTATAATTGATTGATTATAAATCCTAAACAATTCCTTATATAGGTGTAATAACGTGGATGGCAAAGTGGTAAATAACCAAGCACAAATCCAATAGGAATTCGTGCAAACAGAAACCCAAACGAACCAGGAAACCTTCGATGAGTCGACTCATGACTGAGATGAGTCGACTCGTCCGAAACTAGACAAAACACAAAACTAGCAATGAGTCGACTCATGACAGGCATGAGTCGACTCAACCTGATGAGTCGACTTATGACTGTATTGAGTCGACTCACGGGGTGAAAACTAGATACTTCGATTTTTTTATTTGCCATCTCATTCCTCGCTTCAACCTGCATTCCACTGTGCTGTTTTACACCTCTATTCTCAAGCTACCATGAGAATCAGCTATCCTCAAGCTCCCATGAGTGTTTGGGTCAAAAATCGCTGTTTTCATTGTGATTGAATCTATAACAACTTTAATCGTTTACAATAAACTCAAATAAAAAGTTGATATTTTTGTAAGATCTCCTTATACAATAAAAATATAAAAGATACGACTCTTGTCAAACAGCGTAACAGACGTTTATCACCCGCTGCTTGCGTGGGAACTTTGCCTGTGTCAGGGACGTTAATATCCGTGGACCACCACGGATCAGATCCGGTTGACAGATTAATGATCAAAGCTCTTACTTCACGAAGGAAGTAATCGCTACAGCGATGATCTCGACCAAGCGAGATCACGGCTCTTCTTGAGATTTAAAACTAAGCTTAAATCCGGAGGAATGGGGAATGGGCGTCAGATCTCTCAAACTCCACTCTTTATGCACAGGAGATCGCCAAGATCTGCTTACCCTCGCTATAAATTCGTGGCTCCACTCTCCAATTCGGCAGCGTTTCGCCATCTTGATTTCTGCCATGGAGAAATGAGCACCCGAGCTCGTATTTATAAGCCTCAGAAGCCAGTATTTGGATAAGAACGAGGGATTCCTCATTATCTTTAGTTAAGAACTGATTAACCATAGTATCAGATCAGTTGGGACGCTCAGGAATCAACAAATCCCGAGAGAATCCGTGAAAACCGAAAAATCACACTTTTAGATCAAATTTGACCGACGCATCATCCGGTGGCTCGGCCTGGCCGGGCCACTAAATGGTGGCTTGGCCTTGGCCTAGCCACCAAATAGTGGCTCGGCCGCCGAGTCATCATTTGGTGACCTGGCTATGGGCCGAACCACTGGTTCGGCAGAGTCGTTTTGATGTGACTCGGCTGCCAGCGGCTTTTATTGGTTTTCCGGGTTTTGACTTGTTCCGTCGTTACGCGTATTTTTTCGTTTCATTGACTTGTACACTGTTTTGGTGGCCGATGAGTACGCGGGTCACTTGGTTCACCGATTTGGTGGCTGATGAGCGTGAGGGCTACTTGGTGGTGGCCGGTGAGCATGCGAGCCACTTGGTTCACCGATTTGGTGGCTGATGAGCGTGCGGGCCACTTGGTGGTGGCCGGTGAGCACGTGGACCACTTGGTTCATCGATTTGGTGGCCGATGAGCGTGCGGGCCACTTGGAGCTGGCTGACGAGTGCACTGGCCACTTGGAGGTGGCCGGTGAGCGCACAGGCCATTCGGTTTACCATTTCGCTTCATGTGTTCGTCGGTATCGAATAATCCTCTTAGACTTAGAAAATAGCGTTCATTACCTTATCTCTGTCTCGAGCTGTGTGTGGATACCTATAGGTATTTTTTGACGCCTACAGATACCCCCTCCAAAGTATTTCAGACTCATTCTTTTATAGAAGAGTCTGGGATGCTTTGGATATGATAGGCCCCCACCTTCAGTCGGTGTCAAAGGACCTATGAACTACTTTAATTCTTAACTTCTTCAGCCTTTAGTTCAGTGTTTTGTCGAATAGATGAAGTTCTTCCGGCGTTGCGTTTATCATCTAATCGTTGTCGAAATCTTGAATCGAAATTGGTGAGTTAGTTTTGGATCGTGTCATTGAATTGACTTTGAACTGATTATCTTCGTGGCAACGCGTTGACCGGCATTGACCTAGGGCTACGCGTAGATCGGCGTTGGCCTTAGGGTTTTGTATCGATCGGCATTGACTTTTATCGCAACACGTTGACCGGCGTTAACACAGTTTATACTCGTATGTTTGCTGGAGTCTATACAGTTTAAGCTCTTAAGGCATTAGAGCGTGACGGTCTTAAATGTTGGGGCTGTAAGACCAACTTGCTAAAGCTGATTCATCTGCACGTATGGATCTTATCCTGAAGTTGTTGGATGATCAAGTCACGAGACCAACTAATGGGGCTGGTGCGTCAATGACTCTCACATTTATAGGATTTTTGGCAAATCCTCAGCCATCAACGGGTTTGATGAACCTTTACCGACTACCGTTTGAGTCGGGTTAGCGTGCGAATTGTTTAAAGTCTGTTCCGCACGTAACATTGTGCTAAGAGAGTTAACTCTCTTAGTGTAACTCTCTTAGTGCTACGATGTTGAATACGTAGACTTCGTCTTTCTCACGGGAATAGACTACCCGGTGACGTGTATTAGACGTAGACTTAGGATTTTTGGCAAATCCTCAGCCATCAACGGATTTGACGTACCTTTACCGACTATCGTTTGAATCGGGCTAGCATGTGAATTGTTTAAACCCGTTTTCACATGTAACGCTATGCTAAGAGAGTTAACTCTCTTAGTGCTACGATATTAAATACGTAGACTTCGTCTTTCTTACGGGAATAGACTACCCGACAACGCGTGTTAGGCGCTAACTTACCCCTTCTTAGGCTTCGGGATAAAAGTCCCCAGACTTAAAAGGCATGGATTTTGTTGCTACGATACCGAATACGTAAACTCGGTCGTTTCCACTAGAACGAACCACCCAGCAACGCGGGTTAAGCGCTGACTCATCCCTACTTAGGTTTCGGGATGAAATGCCCCAGATTGGTATTCTGGCGTCTTCTTTAATCTGTAAAAGACTAAACCGGTAACACGTGTTAGGCGTTGATTTATCCCTGCTTAGGCTTCGGGATATAATTCCCCATGCATAAAAGGCATGGATTCTTATTGTTAAAAGATGAGGTCTTCTCTTGGGGCAAAGACGAACCCGATGCGGGAGAGGAAGAAATTTTATATTCTATCTCCCAAAGCTAAAGAGAAAGAATTTTATATTCTATCTCCAGTTGCAAAAGAAAACTCAAAGTGGGATCTCCACTTTAAGAATCTAGGAAGGTGAAACTAAGAGTGGGATCTCCACTCCGAGAATCAAAAAGATTCGGATAACCCAAACTGTCGGAAGGTTTGATTATCGAACTAAAGATGGATTTCTCGTTTGTTGAGAGTGAATTGTGGTTTTGGTCCTTACCGTGGGAAAGTTTGACCAAGTGAGAGTTTAAGGTGATCCTCACTGTAGGAAGGTTTGATCATTCGATTTGAAAGTGGACCTCTCATTCATTGGAGGAATCGAGAGGGGATTTTGGTTTTGGCCCTAACTGTAGGAAGGTTTGACCGAGTGGGAGGTTTGAGACGATCCTAACTGTAGGAAGGTTTGATCGCTCGATTTGTGGACCTCTCGTTCATTGAGGAATCGAGAAGGGATTTTGGTTGTGTCCCTAACTGTAGGAAGGTTTGACCGAGTGGGAGGTTTGAGACGATCCTAACTGTAGGAAGGTTTGATCGCTCGATTTGTAGACCTCTCGTTCATTGAGGAATCAAGAGGGGATTTTGGTTGTGGTCCTAACTGTTTAAAGGTTTGACCAAGATGAGAATTTGAGACGACCCTAACTGTTTAAAGGTTTGATCATTCAATTTGTGGACCTCTCGTTCATGGAAGGAATCGAGAGGGGATTTTAGTTGTGGTCCTAACTGTTTAAAGGTTTGACCAAGTAAACAGTGGGAGTGGGAGTACAAATTACAGTGGGAGTGTTGACTTGTACAAATTACTCAGAGGGAGTTCCTGGTGTTAAGTGATAAATACTTAACACGGAGGGATTTGACAATCGTCAATGATCAGGATATTAAGATTCCGAGTACTATGTCCGGACTCTAACAATGGGAGTGTTGAGTGCACAGATACATCGAAAGTTTGAGTGGATTTAACCGAAAGGAATTTTGATGGTCCCATTGTCAATTAGTCTGATCGGTGGGGGATTTTGTTGTGGAAGACTGTGAATCGTCAACACCAATGGGAGTTTTGTGAGGGAAGATTGATCCAACGAAGTGATCGAATCTCGTCTCAGCAAAAGAGTGTTCGGAAATCACAGTGAGGGTTCAGTGTTTATCACTTTGTTCGTAATGATCGGGTTATCCCTAAGAAAATTACATGTAACATTCTTCCGGGAACTTTCCGTTACATGAATCATCCACCCCCAGCTTCCTTTGCGGAACTGGGTCTGACTTTGTACTCAGTTACATGACCGGGTTATCCTTAAGAATATTACATATAAAAATTCTCCAGGAACTTCCCGTCAACGGTAGGAAATAGTTTAGACTCATATATCTATTGGAGTATTGAGAAACAGTTTATACTCGTATACTCTTCGGAGTGTAGGAAGGAGTAGTTTATACTCTTATACTTGTCGGAGTCTTGCCGTTCTCATCTGGCGTATCCCAGAAATATGACGCCGGCTTCAACCAAGGTCTGGATGCTATTTTTGAGAGCAAATCAATCCTTAGTGGGATGAAAGACCCTCCTGTGGTATTTTAGGATATCACTATTTTGACACTAGTTCTTTTTCCCACTATAATTTTCTTTTGTCATATACCAAATTCCAGAATCCTCACAGTTCGTATGACTCTCATCATCAAATTTGTCTTGTAATAATTTTTTGATTGTGGATCTTATTGATTGTTTTAGGAGTTAGAAGTTTCTATGATGAGGGTAAGCATGTGGCAGAGAATTTGATGTTTCATTATCATAGACAGCATGGCCTAGGTAAGAGATCGTGCAATACTAGCCAAAGTGGTGTTGTTCCTGTGTTTTCGCTTTGGTGACATTCTAATTCTATAAATAATTTTCTGAAGGCGAGACCCATGATATACGATTG
>BQKN01064827.1:134323-171915 GCA_022839385.1 Asparagus kiusianus
CGGTTGTGAGCAACTTATATGAAGGGGCCAGGGCCTGGTACTATTCTGTGGCAGGTTGTACCAGAGCAATCTTCAGGCTTCCCCACAAAACACCTAACTCCTACACTTCCATGAGCTTCTGCAATTGGTATTTTGCCGCCTCCCAGATTCCTAATTACAACTTGAACACATCTTGCCTGAAAGACATCAGGCATATGTATGCTTTAAGGAGGGGGTCTAAAACGTCTCGCCTGAGAGGGATCGACGAATTTCTATCCATTGAAGATCAGTCCGCTGGGCAGGAAGAGGAACAAAGAGCTGAGCCTGTTCCAGTGGAAGAACAACGAGCGGTTGATTCCCCCACGACAAGAGCAGCTGGTAAGAGAAAACTCTCAGCGGATGAAGCTGGCCAATATGATAAGCAGACTCGTCGGAAGTTGATTGTTAGGTCTCCTCCCCCTAAAGGTTAGCAAAAACCCAAGTTGATGGCTGATGCTATCAAAGCTGCTGAAGATGAAGAACAACATGAATCTTTAGTTGCAGGCTTGCCCCATAGAACTGGACTCCGTTCTCATGGCCCGGCTCTATCGAGCGAAGCTTCTTCTTACCATCCCTCCGAGGACGAAGAGGGTGAATTAATGACCGCAGATGCAGAATCTACTCCAGCGATGGACCTTCCCAAGTCTCCTACATTAGAACCAAGGGGTCTTGAAGAGAATCCATCCCCTCCTCTCTCAGCATTAATGCCACCGGCTGGCGGTTTAAGTCCTAGTCCAACGACAGGGCTTATGACTAAATCGGCTGCTGGCACAAGTCTTCCTGAGTCCTCAACTACACTTGACGACGAAGAGGAAGTGGATTATGAAGGCTCTTCGACTAGTGAAGCAGCTGACGAAGGTGGAGAAACTGAGGATGCCGAAGTTAGCAACCTGCCAGGCGATGATGTGGAGGATGAAGAGCGTAATTCTATGGATGATATAACTATTTTTGATGATGCTCCTAAGGTCCCTTCCAATAAAGCATCCGGTTACACTCCTTTTTATCCCACTGGTAAGCTTGGTTTGTTTCAAATTCTTCCACATGTTTTATCCGCGTTCCGACCCTTTTTTCACGCAGGTTCACCTACTCCTAGGACTACTACCGCTGCTCCTTCTTTAGAACAAGAACTTGCGCCGGCGTCGAATCCTCTACCAGAGCAGCATTTACCTGGCTCACCTACGGCAACTGCTTCGCCTACAGCATTGCCTGAGACTACTGCCGCGACTCCTCCTCCGGAACAGTAGCTTGTGTCGGTGTCAGCTCCTTTGCAGGAGCAAATTTTGCATGACTCCTCTGCGGTGGATACTTCGCCAAAAGCATTGATGAAGATCTCATTCACCCCAACAGAGGCTAGGCCTAGCTCATCTCAGGCGAAGGCATTGATGGCTTTGACCTCAAGTCCTTCGCAATTGAACATTTCAATTGCTTCTGCAGCTTCGACACCTGGATCACCTGCGCCAATCTCGATGGCTAGGGGGTGTCTCCGGCTGTGGTTTCCAGTCTCGCTGACGCACCTGAATTCCTTCAGATCTCTCTTGTTTATCTAAACAGCCTTGCGAAGACGGTAGTTGAGTACATGGTGAATGGTCGGGGAACTTTGAACTCCTTCCGACCTCTTCTGGCAGCAGACTTGAATGGAGTCAGGAGTGTGGACAACACTCAGTGGTTCGAGCACTATTCAGAGGTTATTCTCTGTTTGGAAGAGCAATTACAACGCTTCGAGGCATTGGGCCGTAAAGAACTTCAGCCGTAAATCATGTCAAATTTAGCTGGTCTTCAGGTCGCAGAAGTGGCTCGCCGAGAAGCGATAGAATAGGACTTAGCTGAAAAAGAGCGTCAGGTCGCGGAGCTTTGTGAGCGTAATATTTAGAAACGAGAGGAGTTAGACTGCTCGACTACTTCTATGAATTCGCTTCGTGACAGACTTGTTGAAGCTGAAGCTGAAGTTCTGCGATTAAAGGCTGAACTTTCTCGTGAAGAAAACGTTGTCAATATCCTTAGCACCCAGAATGGAAATAGTACTTTGGAGTATCATACACAGGCTCAAGCCCTGGAACATGCTAGGAAGGAAGTGGCAACCATCATCATACCAAGTGAGGATGAACTCCGGGCAAAGACTGAAGCTATGGTGCGAGCTAACCACGAGGAGGAATTAGCTGAAGTCAAGACTCAACTCATCTCTTTTGATTTGATGCGTGAGTGAATTTGGTCTTTGTAATGTTCTTTTGATAAGAACAAGTTTGTTTTGTATCACTTTCTTTTAGCTCTTGAATAAAAAAGTGATATTGGTTCCTCATTGTTTCTTGCATTTGTCATTGTTTTGATTTTAAGCAACAAATCACGAGAAATATCCGAGGCGTATCCATGACTTAGTATAGATTTCCACGATAACCCTGATTTAGAATCTTTTCTTTATTATCATTTAAGATAACTCTAGAAAATTTCAAAATGTTGGGGATAAATGTTGAACCATTCTCCCGGAACAGAGCTAAAGGGTAGAATTCTTCCTGTGTTATTTTGGCTTTAAACACTGAAAGAAGTCTATGAGTGCCAGAGGTGTAATTTTAACTTGGCGTAGACTTTCTCCTATGGGGAGATTCCGAACTTTTCCTTATTATTACTAGGGATAGTTCTGGAAAGTACTTGGTCCATTGGGGATTTTATAAGAACACTTCTTATATAGCGGGATAAAAAGGTTCAAATAAGGGGGTTTGAACTGTTAGAGGTGTGAGATTAACATAACAGGAAAGGACGTTGTGATCGGAGCAATTGTGAGGACTTATCGCTCTATTGGGGAGAGTCGATAAGTTAATTTTTGTCAGATTTGTAATTTTAACGTGACATGAGAGAGAGATTACGATCGGGGCAATTTTGAGGACTTATCGCTCTATTGGGGAGAGTCGATAAGTTGATTTTTTGGCAGAGGTGTAGTTTTAACGTGACAAGAGAGAGATTGTGATCGGGGCAATTCTGAGGACTTATCGCTCTATTGAGGAGAGTCGATAAGTTAATTTTGTCAGAGGTGTAATTTTAACGTGACATCTCTGGGGAGAATATTTTTATGTCTTACTGGGGAGAATTGCTAAGTGTTTTGTCATCAGAGCGATGAATTGTGATTTGAACAAGATTTTGGGAGTTTTATTACCCCACTGAAAAGGAGTTGATAAACTGGTTATTTATTGCTCTGCTAAAGAGAGCTAATAAATTGACAATAATCTGAGTGATTTTGAAGACTTGTCGTTCTGTTGATGAGAATCGATAAGTGGATTCTGACAGAGGAATTATAGCCGTATTGGTATTTGATGCCAGCTAAACTTAAACTCTGTGGTGATGACGATTGTTTGGGGTGAAGCATTAACCCAATGAGAATTTTGATTCTGCTGAGGAGATACAGAGGTTTCAATTAACACTCTGTTAGGAGGACTCATGACTTTAAGGAATAAGTGTCAATTCTTCATTTGGAAGAATAGCAACGCTAAGGTGACATTCGCATTTGAGGCTTGAAACGCGAGGTTACAGGCCTTCATAACGCTGGCCTGAGCCTTGCGCTTGGGAATTTGAACGCGGTTGTGAGCTTCGTGTTTTGAAAATGGCTGGGATTCCCTCCTAGAATCCCGTGCCATCTTAACAGCTTGATGGCTGTTATAAATAGACCTGAGTGGTCACGTCAAGAGTCACTTGACTCTTTCCATTTTCGGTTATTTCCAAGAATGAGAACTCTCGTTTGATTTTGGCGAGATCCCCGACGAACTCCGTCTCCGACGCTTCCTCCGACCAATTGCATCGATGGCACCGCAAAGAATAGGTTCCAGCTCCAAGAAAGTCGCCGGAGCGACTTCCGAAATGCCGTCGGCTAAGGACGCCGGCGATGTTCTTGTTCCCGTAGGAACGTCGCCGTTACCGCCACCGTCGCGGGGTCCTCCCTATCGTGGTGAGTGTTGACCGAAATAACTTACCTTGGCGAGTTCTCTGGAAACCCTAGATGGGTTCTTGATAACGAGGAAGATGACTCGTTTTTTTTTGTTTGATGAAAACGTGAAGTTGGGATTCCTTGCGGGTCTCGACCCTCGCGTTTGAGTTTTTTCAACACGAGGTTCGACTCTCGCGTTTGGGGTTTCTGACGTGGGGCTCGACCTCCGCGTCTGAGATTTTTGACATGAGGCTTGACTCTCGTGTTTGTGATTTCTGATTTTGTATTTATGTTAGTAGCTTGTTTTCAGGTGCTAACCTCTGCTTTTGATTGTGCAGTGCTTCTTCCAAACGTGCCGCTTTCGCAAGAGCATCATTTTGGGTATATTGGCGGACCTGACGCGAATAAAATTTTCAGTCTCCAAAACATAATTCCGTTGTGTACTTTCTCTAACTCGGAGAGGACAGACATGATTAAATTCCCCCGATGTTCTACTCTCAGGATTCTGATCACTAACTTAGACATGGAGATTCCTGTCGGTCGTGCTCAGTTTCCCAAACCAACGTTCATATTCAGAGATCGTATACCGATTGACGATCACTTCATACGTGTAGAAGATTCAAAGTTGCTGCGGAGAGTTAACGACCGCTTCCTTTTTCCTTCGTAACATGAAAAGGATGTACCCACTTTCCTATTTCTTGAATGTAAGCCATCGCCGGGGTTTGACTTTCGACATAGTCAAAGAGAGGGAGGGTGTCATTTGGATTTGGTCGACAAGCCCGCACACGAATCGGTGGACAACTCAAGGGATTAAGACCCGGCTTATTTGAGAAGAAGGATCTTGCTCCAGAGGTGCCACGTCCCGCGAATATTTTCATTCGTCAATTCATTGTAGCTCAGGGTGAATTCTCCACCCAGATGTTCAGATCTCCAGGATGGGTTTGTTCTAGAGAAGGAGGTTGGTGGACCCGTATGGTTGACTTCATTCTTGAGGAGCTTAAGGAACCGCTCGCTCAATCGGGTCTCACAATTCCTGTGTCAGCTACCCGACGGGGGGTTGTGCAAAGTTATCATAATTTCTTCGCTATGTTGGAGAAATATAACCCGGACAGCTGCACATTCTTCACACCTATAGGGGAGTTAGGTTTTGTTCTTCATGAGATGCAGGCAGTGTCGGGGTTGCCGTTTGGCAGAATGCCATATGAAGAATTTATTCCTACCACTGAGGAGCTCTCCCTATTGAGGACGGCACACCCAGAAGTTTATGCCACATTCTGGGAGTTAATGTGCCACTTCCACAAATGTGCTCAAGTCTTTGGGATGCGTGGGGGAGGCATCATGCATACCACATGGGCGGAATATCTCTTTCAGAACTTAAACTGGAAAGACATAGCCGTGTCTCGTGTTGCAGCTATTTCTCCTGAGGATGCCAAAGCTCGAATTAAGGCTTCCAATGCTACCTACAAAATAAAGCATGCAGAGGGTGATTTTGAGGCTGGTATCAAATTTGAAAGCTTTCATTACCAAGCCACAGTTCCTATTTTCGACACGGCTCTTCTTGCTGGCTTCTTCATGATTTGGTTGAAGCAATGTGTGGTGCCGTCGAAGCCAATAGAAGCAATATTAGCTAAGGTTGTATACCCAGCTATTTTGTTGACGCATGGGAGACCTGTGAGTCTCCTCACTGCCATGGTAAGCTGCATACAGAATGGCCTAAGGATGTTGACCTTCGATCTTCTCTGCGCCTCGGGAATTAAGGCTGCTAGGAAGAAACCCGGGAAAACTCCTCAGCCACGCATACCAGTGCCGTATACGTACTTGGTGGCCTGGTTCGTGCTGCATTGTCCCTCATTGATGATGGGGGTATCTGAGGGTGTTGATGCTATGTTCCCTTCCTTCAGAGATTAGAATCATCCACGTGGACTTGTACTTACATAGTAAGGGCTCGACAGCTTTTGTCTCGGGGAGACAATTACAGAATTTTCTGCTGTGTTCCCAATTTTGATGGAGCTGACGGGGAGAACACCCGCTTCATGGATGTGCTTTTTGAGGGTTCATCCTCTTTGGAAGAAGGCACTTTTGGATGGCTTCTCGTGATCCGGCTGGGGTATCTGGTGTATCGTTTGAGAGAGAAGTGCGTCATTGAACCTTACATGCCTTCCCGATTCGCCAGACAGTTTGGATATGACCAACTTTACGTTGGCAATCCCAACCCGGCCCTAGCTCAAGTTGGGAACTTATATGAGGGGGCCCGCGCATGGTATTTCTTCTCTGCTGGAGGAACTCATGTGCACTTCACTTTACCTAATTCGCCACCCGATTATCCTACCGTTGCAGATTTTCGCAACTGGTTTGACGAGGTTTCTCAAATCCCTGAATATGATATTTATACTTCCTGCATAAATGAGATTCGGGAATTGTATCGTTTGAGGAGCGGTTCTACAAGTACTCGTTTGCCGGGGATAGAAGAATATCTATCTTGTGAACAAGAAGCGACTGGAACCGTTGGAGCCCTTAGGGATTCACCCACCATAGAATCTTCTAAAGAAGAGGTTCCTATGGGGACTGCAGAGGAAACACCAATTGCTGATTCTCCCGAGGAAAAGGTGGTTGAAGAGACTCCTGTAGAAGCGCCTGATCCTGAACTCCGTTCTTCGCGATCTGGTAAGAAGGCACTTTCTGCTGCTGAGGAGGGTGAATATGACAGAAAAATTCATAAACGAATACCTGTCATGGCTAAAAATTCAAAGAGGGCCAAGTTAATGGGGGACACGATGAAGTCTGTGCCTGTCGCGCGTTTGACTGGTAGGGAGGACGAAATGTTTCGATCAACCCCTTCTATTCCTGAGGAGACTGGAGCCGAGGAGACACTGCCTGTTGGGGGGTCTGAATCTACTTCTCCTTCTCTTTCTCAGGACGAAGATACGCATGGAGGCCCTTCTTCCGAAGTTGCTCCATTACCCGCTCAGGATGAGCATACAGGTCCGATTTATCCAACCATTCCTCCTCCACGCTCGAGAGCTTTGAAGAAATTAATTGAGGAACTGGAACATTGGATGCAGACGACTGTTAATATTGTCAGTGTTGGGGGAGCTTCTTTTGAAGATTGTGAACCTATCCTGACCAAGTGTTTGGACAAAATCAAGGATAAAGGGGATGTGCCATGGACTGAGCACTGTCAGGGAGGAATCACTCTCTTGAAGGCAGAGTTGGCAGCCTTTAAGAAGCTGCAGCGCACCAATCTAGACTCTGAAGTGGAGCCAGCTCTTTCCTTGGCCACGATCTCAAAGCTGCATCATCGAGAGATCCTTCGTAAGGTCTTGTCTGATAAGAAGACTCGCATATCCCTCTTACGGAAGTAGCATACTCGGGTATATACGGACATCAAGGGTGTTGTTTCTGATATTCATACCATTGAAGAGGACATCGCTCGATTGGAGACTGAGTTGGACCAGAAGAAAGCCCGGTTAGCTCAATATGAGGATGCTAGAAGAGGATTTGAGCTTCGAAGCGATCGCATCTATACTGATTTTTGCCGTTCGCTTCATGCAGCTGAGAGGATTCGTGGAGACATTGTTGCTGCTGCTCCTATTGAAGTTAAACTCAAGAGAGAGATCAAGGAATAGATCAGGGCGGCTCATGAGGAGAAACTTTCCACCTCCAAGTCCAGGCTGAAATCTCTTAAGTTGATGAAGCCTGATTTTAGGTTTTGTACCTCTCTCTTTTTTTACTAAGGGATTTTGTATCATTTCCATTTTGCTCATCGTCACTTTGTATTCAAGTTAACAATGTTGAATGAAAATGATATCATTTTGCCTTTCATTATCTCTTTTACCGAATTCTATTTTAGGACAATGAAAAGTAATGCAAATGTTGTAAGCGTAGTGCAAAATCGAAACTCTCTTTATTACTACTTAGAATAATTCCAGAAAATTTCAATCGTCAGAGGTGTAATGTTAACATGACGACATACAAAATAGGAAACTAAACATTTATTCCTAAAATACACTACGAATCGACAACCCCCAGCTTGACTCGGCTGGAATTTACAAGAGAAAGAAGTGGGCTACATGATTTATGGAAAGTATCTCTTGAGGAACTTCCCATTGATCGACATCATGAGCCTGTCTCCTTTTTTATTGATAAGGCGATAAGCTCCATTCGAATAAACTGATTCTATTACGAAGGGCCCCTCCCACTTAGGATTAAACTTCCCTTTGGTTTTGTGTGTCATCACCATGGGTCGTCTATTGGCCAAAACTAAATCGCCCTTTTTGAAAATCCGTTCCTTGACCTTTTTGTTGTAGGCTTTGGAAATCCTGGCTTGATACAATTTGATCTGCTGCTGAGCTTGAAGTCTTTTGTCGTCTAGGGTTTCAAGTTCTTGCAGACGTCGTTAATGTTTTTCTTCTTCTGTTAGTCCAGTTGTAATCGCGACCCTCAGGGAAGGGATTTGAATTTCTAGTGGTAGCACAGCTTCACAACCGTATACTAAAGAGAACGGCATAGCTCTTGTAGGGGTCCTCACCGTTGTACGATAGGCCCACAAACATTCGCCGAGCTTCTCGTCCCAATCACGTCGGCTTTTGGAAACGAACTTTTTGAGAAGTTTCACAATGGTTTTGTTAAAAGCTTCTGCAAGACCATTCGCTGGCGGATAATATGCCGTAGATGCGTGTTTGTTGGAAATTTTGTAACAAGAAGAATAGTAAAAAGAATTGTATTTGATTTATTCTCTCTAACTGCTTAGAAAAAGAATGTTTACAACTCTCTCAACTCTCGATTACAATTTGAATTCCGGGGTACAAAAGAGAAGAAAATAAGTTTGATTTTCTCCTTTGTTTAAAACTGGGTTCTTCACGGTAGCGATGAGATGCTTCCTTCGAGTGCTCGCGTCGAATTTGCTTCTCATTGACGATCCGACGTCTTGTTTCACTGGAACATGATCTTCTCCTCACGATTTGACGTTGTGGAGAACTTGCGTGGCAAGTTTTAGAACTCTGAATGAGTTTGTTTGATCTTAACCGTAATTGGTTAGACAAGCCAAATATCTCTCCTTTGCTGCCAAGAAGTTCCAATCGACCCCCCTCCAAAAGCCCGATCTGAACTGAATTGATTTTCAGTTATTTATAGAGGATTAAGGGGTGTAACCACCTCCTTAATTCGCTCCTAAGTGGGGTTAATGGGATGTAACCGCCCCTTAAATCACTCCTGAGTGGAGTTGTGATCCCCTCAGATCGTGGAAAACGGTTTTGAAACCGTTTAGCTCGTGTTTGAACGAGTCAAACGCAAATCCTGCATTCTGGCGTGAATTCTGCACTTAAACGCAACGTCTGGAGGCTCGGACGCAGCGTCTTATTGGAAGCTGCGTTTGGCAGCTTTGAAGCTGCGTTTGGCAGCTTGGAAGCTGCGTTTGGCAGCGGATGGAAGCTGCGTTTGGCAGCAAATGGCAGCTGCGTTTGGCAGCGATGGGGAGCTGCGTTGGACAGCGGTAGAGCTGCGTTGGGCAGCGATAGGGAGCTGCGTTGGGACAGCGGTAGAGCTGCGTTGGGCAGCGATAGGGAGCTGCGTTGGGACAGCGGTAGAGCTGCGTTGGGACAGCGGTAGAGCTGCGTTGGGTAGTGATGGGGAGCTGCGTTGGGACAGCGGTAGAGCTGCGTTAGGCAGCAATGGGGAGCTGCGTTGGGACAGTGGTAGAGCTGCGTTGGGCAGCGATTGGGAGCTGCGTTGAGATAGCGGTAGAGCTGCGTTGGACAGCGATGAGGAGCTGCATTGGGACAGCGGTAGAGCTGCGTTGGGCAGCGATTGGGAGCTGTGTTGAGCAGCGGTTGGAGCTACGTTGAGCTGCGTTCGTGGCTATGAACGCGGTGCGTCTTGATGCTAGTACGCAGGGAGGACTTCCACGTCTTGGTTTGAAAAGACCGTCGATTCGTAGTCTCTTTCTGTCAGAGCACTGCAAAGATCGTCGTTTTGTAATCTTTGCTTTAGCTATTTGATATGTGAGAGTCGTCAAATTGTAACTTCCATCTTCGGTATTTTGATGGGGAACCAGCTATCTATTATGATTTTTAGACAGCCTACAGAACCCCCTCCAAAGTTTTCAAAAGTTCGCGGTTGACTGGGATGAATTTTCGGAATACTTTGGATCTCAACTCTGATCTTGGAGCCGTTGATTCCTTATGGTAAAGGATTTGTTCTCTGCGCTTGCTTCGAAGGCATCTTGGTTGAAGGGATTTGCCACGTAGGACCTATGTGAAGGTATGCGCCATAATCCTGCTTCTGGAATGTGGGGGTGGACCCTGCATTTTGAACTTGAGATGCGGGTCTCACCCTTGCATGTTGATTTTGGAACACGGGTGTGACCTCGGCATTCGGTTTTTTTTTTGCATCGCGATCTGACCTCAACATTTTGACTTAAGACATGGAAGTGACTTCCGTGCATTTTTGACTAAGTCTTTGAGACTTGTCTTTGGCTCATCTGTTTTAAGTCTCGGCTCATATCCATTAAGCTGATGGTCCTGCAAACGTGCATAGGATTTTTGGCAAATCCTAAGCCATCAACGGATTTGATAAGCCTTTACCGACTACCGTTTGAGTCAGGCTAGCATGTGGATTGTCTAAGTCCGTTCCACCTGTAACGTTGTGCTAAGAGAATGAACCCTCTTAGACTTTATGCTATGATTTTGAATACATAGACTTTGTCATTTTCACGGGAAAAGACTAACCGGCAACGCGTGTTAGGCGTAGGCTTATCTCTAATCAGGGATCGAGATAAAATCCCTCATGTGTATAAGGCATGGATTTTGATATCCTTTTTACGGTAAAAGACTAACCGGCAACGCGTGTTAGGCGTAGACTTATCTCTAATTAGGGATCGAGATAAAGTCCCCCATGCGTGTAAGGCATGGATTTTTGGTGCTACGATGTTGAATACGTAGGCTTCGTCGCTATTTCTTCCTGTGCTACTTGAAGCACTGAAAGAAAGTTGAAAGCGCCAGAGGTGTAGTATTAACTTGGCATGAATTTTCACTTAGAGTGAAATTCAGAAATTTTCTTCACTATCACCAGGATAATTCCAGAAAATCTTTAATCCGCTGAGGATTTTATGATGAAAACTTGCTATTCTTGTTGAAAAAGGATTAACAAGTTCATTAGGGGGGTTTGACTGTTAGAGGTGTGATGTTAACCTAACAGTATTTTATGGACCTATCGCTCTATTGAAGAGAGTCGATAGGTTGATTTGGTTGTCAGAGGTGTGGTGTTAACTTGACGGGTTTGTGGACCTATCGCTCTATTGAAGAGAGTCGATAAGTTGGTTTTGGTCGTCAGAGGTGTGATATTAACGTGACAGGAAGATATTGCGATCAGGGCAACTTTGAGGACCTATCTCTCTATTGGAGAGAGTCGATAAGTGGATTGGTTGTCAGAGGTGTGATATTAACATGACAGGAATTTGTTGCGATCGGAGCAACTTTGCAGACTTATCGCTCTATTGGAGAGAGTCGATAAGTGGATTGATAAGTGGATTTGTCAGAGGTTTGATGTTAACATGACAGAATTTTGTTGCGATTGGAGCAACTTTGTGGACTTATCATCCCATTGAAGAGGATTGATAAGTGGATTTGTCAGAGGACAATTGTTAACGTGACAGGATTTGTGTTGCGATTGGAGCAACTTTGTAGACTTATCATCCTATTGACGAGGATTGATAAGTGGATTTGTCAGAGGTTTGATGTTAACGTGATAGAATTTTATGTTGCGATTGGAGCAACTTTGTAGACTTATCATCCTATTGACGAGGATTGATAAGTGGATTTGTCAGAGGTTTGATGTTAACGTGACAGAATTTTGTGTTGCGATTGGAACAACTTTGTAGACTTATCATCCTATTGACGAGGATTGATAAGTGGATTTGTCAGAGGTGTGATGTTAACTTGACAGGAATTTGTTGCGATCGGAGCAACTTTGTGGACTTACCATCCTATTGAAGAGGATTGATAAGTAGATTTTGTTAGAGGTGTTATGTTAACTTGACAGGAATTTGTTGTGATCGGAGCAACTTTGTGGACTTACCATCCTATTGAAGAGGATTGATAAGTAGATTTTGTCAGAGGTGTTATGTTAACTTGACAGGAATTTGTTGCGATCGGAGCAACTTTGTGGACTTACCATCCTATTGAAGAGGATTGATAAGTAGATTTTGTCAGAGGTATATTGTTAACGTGACAAATTGGGAGTGATGCAAGCTGCCTTCATACTCTGGGGTGATGATCGTCAGAAGTATAATGTTAACTCGACGATGTGAAAGATTCATTACTCTTAATCCAGTGGATTCCAAGTAACCAACCCCCAGTCTTGATTAAGACTTAGCAGGGGAGATAGACAAGGCACATCACCTAGTGGGGCACTATCCGTGAAGTCGGAATAGAGGCACATCACATGGTAGGCCATTATCTGATGAATTTGACTATCAGAGGTAACTATTAACGTGATAGTTTTGTGGACCCGCCATCCTACTTGAAGAGGATTGGCAAGTTGATGGACTATCAGAGGTAAATATTAACGTGATAGTTTTATGGACCTGCCATCCTATTGAAGAGGATTGGCAGGAGAATTTGGAGGAAATAGACTATCAGAGGTGATTGTTAACATGATAGTTTTGGTGGACCCATTATCCTATTGAAGAGGATTGGTGGGGGAATTTGGAGGAAAAGGACTATCAGAGGTGACGGTTAACGTGATAGTTTTGGTGGATTTCATGGTTGACAGAGGTGTTCTATTGAACATGACAACTCAGAAAATTTATTATTCATAATCCAATGAACTACAAATAAACCAACCCCCAGTCTTGAACAAGTGCAGGGGGAAAAAAGGGTAGACATGGCACATCGCCTAGTGGGCCACTATCTAACGATTTTGACTATCAGAGGTAACTGTTAACGTGATAGTTGTTGGACCTGCCATCCTACTGAAGAGGATTGGCTTCAGTGGCAGTAGTATCTTCCGGTTCTGATTGGGAAGAGTGAGCTTGATTCGATTGTTCAGGAGAAGATTGGGCTTGGTCCGATTGCTCGGGCTGATCCTGCCTACTTTGTTCTTCAGCTTTGATCCTGGCAATAATCTTTTGAGCCTGTTCTCCTTGAGAGATTAGTTGTCTCCAGGAACGGCATTCTGTGACCTTCATTTGTGCTAGAAGGTCGGTATGCAAGTTATGTCGACAGGTCTCTACTAAGGTAGACTGTGTCATACCTGTCGGACATCGCAGAGCCATGTTTCTAAACCTTTTGACGAAGGCTTTGATGGACTCCCTTTTCTTCTGCTTAGCGGCAAGAAGGGTATGAATGGAGACTTCTGTATCCTCTTCAAAGAATCTTAACAGGAATAGTCTCTCTAGATCTGCCCACTTTTGGATACACCCCGTAGGTAATTTCCTGAACCATTCAAAGGCAACTCCTTTGAGGGTGCTAATGAACAATCGAGCCAGTATGACGTTGTTCGATATCATATTCCCAGTCTGTGACTTGAAATGATAGATATGTTGGTTCGGTGATCCTGCGCCGTCAAAAGTTTGTAGCGTCGGGACTTCAAATTTTGGAGGATAAGGGGCTGTATCCCACTCGGCAGGATAGGGTCTGACAATTCCCTCGTCTTGGAGCTCACTTCTGTGGGCAATGACATTGATGCGAGCTTCTAATTCTTCCATTTTGGCAGACTGGAGATTCTGCTCGTTCTCCGTCTCTCTTCCTTCATCAGAGGAAGATTCTAGGTTGTGGGCTTTTTGGTCAGAAGCCGTGTCATCAACCATTTTTCCCTTCTCTTTGCTTGTGTGAGGTCGGGATGAAGGTGTTTTTCCTCTCCGGGAGGATTCTTGCCTAGGTGGCGAATCTGTCTTCTGAGATTTAGCCTTGTCTGTGACGAGTTGAGTCAACAGGTCTAGGAGTTCATTGAGGGTCTTCTGCTATGATTTGAGCATGGCATCTTGCTCAGCAACCCTCTTTGAAAGATCTTCAGAATGTTCTGCCATGTGGGTGAAGCTCTCATGCTCAATGAAAGAGCTTGATGATTGAGACTCCGCAATGGCTGAGTGTTCATTATCGAAATTAGTTCCTCTGGCTAATCTTTGATAGTTAACCGGGGGAATTTCTCCTGTTCGCGTCCGAGTGCGTTGGTAGACTCCTTCAAACTCGTTAGCGATTTCTCTGACGGTCGGTGGACGACTTGTCTCAGAGTCATCGGAACTAGGACCTGAGGCTTTCCCTCTGCCGATCACATTGATAGTGACCCCAGGATATTCGGTCTCTGGAGACTTCTTCCTGTGAGAACATCGTCGTTGGTTGGGCAAAGCAACGTTCGTAAATTGGTCGAACACCAACAGTTTGACCGCAAATGAGCAGCATTGACATCCCGAGAGGACCGTAGGAATGACTTGTTGCATCGGTCTTTTACTCGATATGAACTCTCTCAAATCTGTTGTAAAGATTCGAGGAGAAATACTCACTGATCGTGAGGTTTGAACTGGAACCCCCAGTCTATGATTAGACATGACTGGCTCTTGGTGAACATGGATCTGGTTGAGATGCCTTGAATACATGGGCTTTTGACATCCGCCCCTTAATCTAGTCGCGCTACGTAGAGTATTCGGGGGTCTCGCTGCCCGGTCAGCGAGCCGGGGGTCTAGGGGGCGGCGCGCCCCTGGCCGGGGGGTCTAGGGGGATGGATTACCCCCCGACAGGGTTCGGGGCAGCACCCCGAAGCTTCACGGTATACACCAGGTTCTGTGTTGGATTTCGTCACCCGAACGCATGCCTGAGCTCCAGGTGTTGCTGGTGAAACGCAGTCCCGAGGGCTGCTTTTTGGTTCTGAAACGCATGCCTGAGAGTTGCATTCAGTTAATGGAACGCACTCCTGAAGACTGCGTTTTGACTGTACAATGCACCACTGAGGGCTGCATTCAGTCTTATTCACACAGAGCCTATGTTTGGGCTCATAGACGTGAGGCTTGCGTTCTGAAGCATAAACGCAGAGCACATGGTCGCGTTTAGGCTCACAAACACGGAGCTCGTGTTGACTTGAAGATCGGCATTCACGGAGATGTGCTCGTCGTAGGGATCTCCCCCTTCGTCGAGCGGCGTTCTTCTTAGCCTGCTTTAAGGCTTTGGCAGCAACACTTTCAACTTGGTGGACGGGTTTGGCCGAAGCTGAGCCCACTCCTTCGGAGGAGGGGCTGTTCAAGCAATCTAATCCAAAGGAGAGGACTTCCTTCGGCGATTCGGCAGAGATTGGAGCTTTAGACTCCTTGGAGGCTTTGTGGATCTTGTGCATAGTCTTAGGGCTAAGAGATCCGGAGGAGATGGCCTCCTCAAACTTGGCTTGATCAAACTCTACCATGAGAGTTTCGACAATTGTTCCAGTGAGATGAATATCGGATTGCGCCACCACTTCTTCGTCAGAGAAGCTTGTCCCCAGCGGAGTCGCCATCTTTTGTTTGTTGGAAATTTTGTAACAAGAAGAATAGTAAAAAGAATTGTATTTGATTTATTCTCTCTAACTGCTTAGAAAAAGAATGTTTACAACTCTCTCAACTCTCGATTACAATTTGAATTCCGGGGTACAAAAGAGAAGAAAATAAGTTTGATTTTCTCCTTTGTTTAAAACTGGGTTCTTCACGGTGGCGATGAGATGCTTCCTTCGAGTGCTCGCGTCGAATTTGCTTCTCGTTGACGATCCGACGTCTTGTTTTACTGGAACATGATCTTCTCCTCACGATTTGACGTTGTGGAGAACTTGCGTGGCAAGTTTTAGAACTCTGAATGAGTTTGTTTGATCTTAACCGTAATTGGTTAGACAAGCCAAATATCTCTCCTTTGCTGCCAAGAAGTTCCAATCGACCCCCCTCCAAAAGACCGATCTGAACTGAATTGATTTTCAGTTATTTATAGAGGATTAAGGGGTGTAACCACCTCCTTAATTCGCTCCTAAGTGGGGTTAATGGGATGTAACCGCCCCTTAAATCACTCCTGAGTGGAGTTGTGATCCCCTCAGATCGTGGAAAACGGTTTTGAAACCGTTTAGCTCGTGTTTGAACGAGTCAAACGCAAATCCTGCATTCTGGCGTGAATTCTGCACTTAAACGCAACGTCTAGAGGCTCGGACGCAGCGTCTTATTGGAAGCTGCGTTTGGCAGCTTGGAAGCTGCGTTTGGTAGCGGATGGAAGCTGCATTTGGCAGCAGATGGCAGCTGCGTTTGGCGGCGATGGGGAGCTGCGTTGGACAGCGGTAGAGCTGCGTTGGGCAGCGATAGGGAGCTGCGTTGGGACAACGGTAGAGCTGCGTTGGGCAGCGATAGGGAGCTGCGTTGGGACAGCGGTAGAGCTGCGTTGGGACAACGGTAGAGCTGCGTTGGGCAGCGATGGGGAGCTGCGTTAGGACAACGGTAGAGCTGCGTTGGGCAGCGATGGGGAGCTGCGTTGGGACAGCGGTAGAGCTGCGTTGGGCAGCGATTGGGAGCTACGTTGAGACAGCGGTAGAGCTGCGTTGGGCAGCGATGGGGAGCTGCGTTGGGACAATGGTAGAGCTACGTTGGGCAGCGATTGGGAGCTACGTTGAGCAGCGGTTAGAGCTGCGTTGAGCTGCGTTCGTGGCTATGAACGCGGTGCGTCTTGATGCTGGTACGCAGGGAGGACTTCCACGTCTTGGTTTGAAAAGACCGTCGATTCGTAGTCTCTTTCTGTCAGAGCACTGCAAAGATCGTCGTTTTGTAATCTTTGCTTTAGCTATTTGATATGTGAGAGTCGTCAAATTGTAACTTCCATCATCGGTATTTTGATGGGGAACCAGCTATCTATTGTGATTTTTAGACAGCCTACAATGCGACACTTTGGATTCTGAATTTATCACAAGATCTCTGAAACCCAAAACTGATAAATTGTGTCCCGTTATCATAGATTATCCGTCTAGGGACTCCAAAACGGTAGATGACGTGATGTTTGATGAACTTGATTATATTGGAAGTTTTAACTTCTTTCAACGGGATTGCCTCCGCCTATTTGGAGAAATAATCGGTCACAGCCAGGATGAACCGGTGTCCTTTGGAGGTCGGAGGAGAAATTGGTCCCACGATATCCATGCCCCACACTTCAAATGGCCAAGATACAGATGTGGGATGTAAGTTTCCCGGCGCTTGGTGGATGAAATCACCATGAATTTGATATGCATGATAACATTTAGCATAGTCGACCGCATCTGCAAACATCTTTGGCCAATAATAGCCAATTCGCCTAAGGCGGTCTCCCAACTTGGCTCCGGGCTGATGAGCTCCACACATTCCATCATGAGCCTCTTTAAGAGCCTCCCTTGCTTCCTTTCGAGAAAGACATCGAAGCAAAACTCCGTCATGTGATTTACGATACAGGATTTGAGAGACTGCGTCGTAATAGAATCGGAGGGCCTTGCGCTTGACAGCGGCCGCTTCCTTAGGATCGTCGAGCAAAATTCCGTAAAGACGTAGTCAATATACGGAAACCGCCAATCTCTAGATTCGAACTCCATAGAGGTCGTACAGACTTCTCCTGTTGTCATCTCATCTGAGCTTTCCTCTATAAGAATCTTGGAGCAGTATAGTTCACGTCCTGTGACTGGGATCGTTGTTTCGGCACCTGGCGGTAATGCCAGCGAAGTTGCCAATGAGGCCAAAGCATCTGCGTAAGCGTTCTGAGCTCGTGGAATGTATTCAATAAAGAATCCTTCGAACTTCTTAGCTTGCTTTAGCACTGCGAAGTAGTACGGGATTAGGTCCTCATGGCGTACTTCGTATTCCCCTCGGACTTGATTTACGATGAGCTGAGAGTCACCGTAAGCCTCAAGATGTCGAATATTAAGTTCTTCGGCAAATTGCATTCCTAGTAGCAGAGCATTATACTCAGCTACATTATTGGTGCAAGGTTCGATTAGGGAAAATCCTCTTGGGATCATGTGACCGTTTGGGGAGACGAACACCACTCCTACTCCCGCGGTAATTGCTCCATGAGGATTTGCTCTGGAAGCACCGTTAAAGAATAATTTTCATACTTGCGTAGCTTCTCGAGTAACACAAGCTTCGGCGACTTCGTCGGGCAACTCTTCGTACAACTTAGATGTCCCTGGCACTGGGTGATCAGCTAAAAAGTCTGCCAACGTTTGACCCTTGACCGCTTTTTGGGGCATGAATTGCATATCATATTGCGACAAGAGGATGGCCCATTTTGCAAGTCGACAATTTAGAGATAATGGTTTCGTCATCAGGACTCTTAAGGGATTTACCTTAGAGATGACATGAATTGTTTGTCCAACTAGGTAATGTCGCATCTTTTGAACTGCGAATACCAAAGCGAGGCATTCTTTTTCGACCAGATTATACCGATGCTCGGCTCCCATCATAGTTCTGCTTAAGTAGTAAATGGCTTGCTCTTGACCTTGATCGTCGTTCTGGGCCAATTACACTCCTAGAGAATGATCCATAGCCCTTACATATAACAGGAGCGGTTTTCCTAATATAGGGGCCACGAGAACAGGTGGTTGGGTGAGATATTTCTTAATCTCTTCAAAAGCTTTCTGACATTCTTCATCCCAAATAAAGGACACGCCTTTCTTCATAAGCTTTGAGAAAGGTTGGTAGCATCCCGAGAGATTAGATATGAACCTCCGAATATAGGCTAGTCTACCTTGCAGACCTCTGAGCTCTTTGAGATTCTTCAGCGGCGGCATGTCTTGGATGGCACGCACCTTCTCTGGATCAAGAGAGATTCCCTTGGACGTGACGATAAATCCTAGGAATTTTTCGCTTGATACTCCGAGGAACGATTTTGTCAGGTTCATCTTTAGTTGATGTGCTCGCATGATATCGAACATTGTCTTCAAGTCTATAAGATGATCACCCTTATGTTGGCTTTTTACTGCTATATCGTCAACGTAGCACTCTATCTTCTTACGTAGATGTTCATGAAAGATGGCGTTCATTACGCGTTGATAAGTTGCACCTACGTTTTTCAGGCCAAAGGGCATCACTGTGTAGTAATACACCCCCAACGGTGTTCTGAATGCCGTATGTTTTCATCTTCAGGATACATCTTGATCTGATTATACCCGAAAAATCCATCCATGAAAGACATCCTTTCATACCCGCAGGTATTGTCAATCATAACATCAGTGATGGGAAGTGGTAACTCGTCTTTTGGACAAGCTGCGTTAAGATCCCGAAAGTCGATGCATATACGGACCTTCCGTTTTTCTTGGGCACTGGAACAATGTTGGCCACCTAGTCCGGGTGTTGTTCTTCTCTGATAAAACCTGAGTCTATAAGCTTTTTAACTTCAGACTCAATTGCTTCCATGATCTCTGGACGAAACCGACGTTGCTGTTGTTTAACGGGTTTGGCGTCCGGATCAATGTTGAGACGATGCATGGCCACTTTTGGATCAAGACCGGGCATATCTTCATAATTCCAAGCAAAGACATCTATATATTCTCGGACAAGAGATATAAGATCTTCTTTCTTAGATGATGATAAGCTTTCACTTATGAAAATTGGTTTAGGGTCAGATTCGTCCCCCATGTTGACCTGGATCACATTATCTTCAGTAGGCGGTTCGCGTTGTTCGAAACGCATATCCCACAATATGTTAAGGCGTTTGATCCATAGGTCACTGGTTGATTCGATTAACTCTTCATCACCCCCTGCATCTTCATCTGGGTGTAGTCGAAACCATGTTCATAGTCAAACTTTTAAAGAAGGACCCGGCGCTGACGTCAGATTCCTAGGAAGATGTTCCGGATGAATGATCCTGTCACAGGTAATTACTCATTTCATTCTCTGAGACAGAGGGAGGTGTGACATAACCTAAGCCCCTTCCGGTTTTTTGATAGTAATCCGGAGGTTTTCCTTCGGGGGTTAGAGACATTCGAATTGGTGTTCGCCTTCCTTTCCCGAAGTTTAGACCTTGTTTTTCATTAAAGTTGTACACCATTTGTTTCATTAACTAGACTAAATTAGGTTCGTGGTAATGGAATTGGGGAACTCCGTCATCTTCCTCTGAACTTCCTCGTTTGAGTTGTTCGGGTTTGACTTTACCAAAACAGATCGGCTTCTGCCCTTTCCTTTTGGACGGGACTTTGAAGAAAGCCTTTTGTGCATCTTCTACTTCTTCATCTGAAGTGAAGGATGACTTAATTAGTAATGTAAGGGATGCTTCTGCACATAATGTGCGCCACGGGTTGGTACCTGCATTATGATCATTCTCTATTTGTTTATTTTTAGAGGACACATCAGACAAGTACGCCAAAATAAAATCTTCATTAATACACCATTCACCCTCGATCAGTACATTATTATTACTCTCATCTAGATCCATTATATCTAAATTCAATTCCCATGGACAATTTTCTTCAGGATCCGGTTCGGTGTCGGCTTCGTTACCGCTGTCCACATCTTCTTTCTCCTGGGATTCGAGGTAGAAGACGGAGTCGGTGTGAAAGTTTTCCACTCCTCTGAAGGGATATTTCTCCGCAATTAGGGTTTGAACCTCCCCTTCATCATTGGCATATTTCATGACCTGATGTAGAGTAGATGGGACAATGTGGTTTGCATGTATCCATAGTCGTCCTAACAAAAGATTGTAGGACGTATCCGCATCTATTATGTAACAGGTCACTTCGAACTTAAGGTCTCCGATTTGACACCTGAGTTTGATCTTCCCCAGGGGTCGAGTGTTGTTTGCGTTGAACCCAAAGATGGTAGTCTGAGTAGTGTTCAGCCGATGCATGGGAATCCCTAAGACTTGCATGACCCTGTAGGGCATGATGCTGAGCGCTGAGCCCGGGTCAACCTGGACACGACTGATTTCCGACGACCCAATGTACCCTGTGTAATATAGAGGTCTGTCATGCTTGTGTTTGACCTGCATATCTTCCTGGGTAAAGGATATGCAGGGTAGGCTTCTTGCCGCTTGTAGACATTGCAGACAAGGTTGGTCCTCAGAAGCTTCAGGAATTGGAGCAACTTGTGTAATGAAGCTCTCTGTATTCTTTAATGCTTCAATTAGAGCTCCCTTGGTGGTTTTGGACAACCTTAGGAGCTCATATAAGGTAATCCTGGCCGGTATGTTGGCCAGCTGTGCCATAACATTGAACTGAAAAGGAGCGCTCGATTCTTCGGGTTCCTGGTGAAGATTTTTGTTGAACCGGATCTCCTTTTGTTTTCCGTTATCGACCGGTTTTTTCGGTATAGAACCCCCAGCGTCCTGGGGCTGCTCTTCAGCTTCTTGAGCATTCTGGTTATAGTCTCTCAAGTAAGCCTTTCCCGACCGAGTGCCGGGTTATCCCTCGGGTATGCTACTAGGGCAATCCTCTCTTCTTCTGAATCGGTGAGAGGTTTGAGGTGATCATCCATCTCAGTCCCGGAGGGGCTAATCATGTTAGAAGACTTAGCCTTACCTCCTTTCTTCGAGGTGTTCGTCCACTGTTGGTCTCTTAGCAAATCAGGATGGACCCACATGATTTCTCCTTTTGGGGTGGTGAGGGGTACCAACCCCCTATCTTTCTGACGTGCAAGTCAGTGTTCTTCATATGGATCTCTCCCTTGTAGACGGGAATGATACCATTCGTAGTTGTTACTGGTGGGAAGTTGCTGAATTGGACCACTATTAAGTTAGTGGACACGGTCTTCTGCTCGGGCTTCAGGGTGAGTACGTTTGCATTTACCAGGTTTTGTAAAATATCTTTAAAGACGTAACATTTTCTGGTAGGGTGGCCCAGGAACCTGTGATAGCGGCAATAGTTGGGATCGTCAACTTTTCTTGCCTCATCCGGTTTCCTGATTTTAGGAAGTTACAGCTTGTTGTTCTTCCAAAGTAGTTGGAACAAGGTGTCCACATGTTCTTCCTTGAACGAATACTTCTTTGGTGCTCTTTGCTGATTTGGTGCTTTGCCTTGCTTAGCGGGAGGTGATGCTCGCGTGTTGGCGTCGGCTGCCAAAGTCTCTTTTCCCTTAGACCGCTGGGCATTATGCTGGTTGCGTTGCTGTTGCGGTTTGGGTTGTAGAATTTCTTCATCTTTTACGCGAGCTACTATTTCTTCAGCTTGTTCTCCCTACGAAACCAGCTGTCTCCAGGATCTACATTCTGCTACTCCCATCTAGGCGAGGAGTTGGGTCTGCAAATTGTGCCTGCAAGTTTCAACCAAAGTTGATTGAGTCATACCTAACGGGCATCGCAGGGCCATACTGCAGAATCTCTCTACATATGCCTTGATGGACTCTCCTTTCCTTTGTTTAGTGGCTAGAAGAGTCGGGACTAAAACCTCCGTATCGTCCTCAAAGAACCTGGCTAAGAATAGCCTTTCCAAATCTACCCATCTCTGGATAGATCCAACAGGCAGTTTTATAAACCACTCAAAAGCGACACCCTTGAGCATACCGATGAATAACTGGGTCAGAATGGCGTCGTTTGCTACTACATCTCCAGTCTGTGACTTGAAGTAGTAGATGTGCTGATTGGGTGACCCTGTGCCATCAAAAGGTTGCAGAGTTGGTGCCTTAAACTTTGGTGGGTAAGGAGCTGTGTCCCATTCAGCGGGATAAGGTCGCACGACCCCTTCTTCGCGGAGTTCGCTTCTGTTGGCGATTGCATTGAGGCGAGCCTCCAGTTCGTCCACTTTAGCTGACTGGGGATGCAGTTCTCTTTCTGTCTCCTTCTTATTTTCAGAGGAGGACTCTAAGTTGCGAGTTTCGCGATCTGAATGTTCAGTCACCTTCTGCTTTCCCTTTGATGTGGTTCTTCGGGAAGATTTAGGTCTTTGGCCTTTTTCAGCAAGGAGCTGGGCTAACATATCCTTCATTTGAAGAAGGGTCTCCTGTTGTGCGTGGAGCATGACATGATGTTCGTCTACTCTCTTAGCTAAGTCTTCAGGATTCCAGCCATGTAAGCGGAAACCTCACGAGCCACCACAGAGCTCGAAGATTAAGATTCGGTAATTGCCGAATATTCATCATCAGAAACAATTCCTTTGGCTAACCTTTGGTAGTTAACCGCGCGAATAGCTCCTGTACGAGTCCGGGTGTATCGGTATACCCCTTCAAACTCTTCACACATTTCCCGAACAGTCAGGGAATGACTCCTTTGTGATTCTTCAGAACTGGGATTTGAAGCCTTTCCCCTGCCTATCACATTTATAGTGACTTCGGGGTATTCAGTCTCGGTTGTCTTCTTTTTGTATCGACGTCGTCGTTTGGTAGGTCTAACGACGTTTGTCAACCTATCGAATACAGACTGTCGAGGTGCGGATGCACAACAATGGTACTCTGAAAGAACTGTAGAAATAAGCCTCTCACATTGGCATGAGTGAGTTGCTTGCTGCGCTGGCTTTCCTCTTGACAATAATTCCCGCAGATCAGGAACTTGGGAGGAAGCTATCCCTAGGTGTGAAGGTGGAGATGGAACCCCCTGCCCTTGGTTGGGTTGGATCGGTTCTCGTCGAACGTGGATTTTAAACCCATGTGGACTATTTTGCACTTGACGGACCTCTTGAGGGTCGCGTTCTTAAAGAGCAACGCTAGGGTCGCATTCTTGAAGAATAACGCGAGGGTCGTGTTTGGGTTTATAAACATTAGGCCGAGGCCTACGTTTAAATGATGAAATAGACCCCTGAGGGTCATGTTTTGGTTGAACGCGCCCCTGAGAGTCGTGTTTGGTTGGTGAAACAGACTCTTGAGAGTCATGTTTTGTTTGAACGCGCACCTGAGGTGTGCGTTTATTTTCGACGGCACTTTTCTGAGGGCCGCGTTTTGTAGGAACAACGCGCCACTGAGGGTCGCGTTTCAGCTGTGTCAGCCGAGGCTCGTAATTAGGCTCGTTACCACGAAGCACGCGTTCCTTGGTGGAAACGCTATGCTCGGGTAAAGCCTCACGAACGCGATCCTCGCGTTGAGTCGTCATTCGACTCTCGCGCAGATGTGCTCGTCGTATGGATCTTCTCCGTCTTCGAGTGGCGTTCTTCTTGGCTTGCTTCAGGGCCTTGGCAGCAGCGTCGTCGTAGTTTTTGGAGCTTGTCTCCTTCATAGGCCGTTTATGGCCTGCAACACGTCGTTTTGACGTGGACGTGGGATGTTCAACTCGCTGTGCGAGTTCAGCAGAGGCTAAGCACGCTCCTGAAGTAGAGGGGCTGTTCAGCGAAGTTTGGCCAAAGGAGAGGACTTTCCTTGGCATTTCAGCAACAGATTCGATCTCTTTAGAGATCTTGCAGGCATCACGCTTAGCCTTGGGGCTAAGCGATCCAGAGGATAAAGCTTCCTCGTATTTTGCTTGATCAAACTCCACGACGAGAGTTTCGACAGTTGTTCCCATGAGATGGATGTCGGATTGTGCCACCACTTCGTCGTCAGAGAAGCTAGTCCCCAGCGGAGTCGCCATCTTTTATATGTTGGAAAATTGGAATAAAGAGAATAAAAGAAATTTGATTTGTATTCTTTCGATCCCGATTACAACTTGATTACAAAGAGAGGAGAACAAACTTAGTTCTCCCCTTTTTTTAAAACTGGGTTCTTCTCGGTAGCGATGGAATGCATCCTTCGATTGCTCGCGTCGAATTTGCTCTCCATTGATGATCTGACCGTCTCTTATCTCGTGGGAACAATGAACTTCTGTGGAAAGTTTGATAAATAACTCTGAACGAGTTTTAAGAACTCTAAACGAGTTAGAACTCTATGACCAGAGTTGTTAGAACCGAAAATTCGGTTAATTGCCAAGCTGAATTTCTGTTGCTGAAGGATTCTCTCAGATTTGATCTTCTGAATCTGAGCTAAATCCTCTCCTTCGAAGACTTCGCCTCTACTGCCAACTCTTCTACAGTTTTTTTGAACTGAATATCTTTAACCCCTTACGGTTTTGATCCTGAAAATCCAACCCTTTCTTCATTGGGTTTGTTGAGTTTTTATAGGGGGATAAGAGGCTGTAACTGCCCTCTAAATCCGCTCCTAAGTAGGCAAGATTTCCTCAGATCATGGGGAAAACGGTTTTGAAATCGTTCGACTCATAGTTGAATGAGTCAAACGCCCAACCTAGCGTTCAGGACCCTAACCTTGCGTCTTAGGATTGAGACGCGAGGTTGGGTGTTGACTGAACATCTAGAACGCGAGGGTCGCTCGCGTTTCACTTGTTGTGACTTAGAAACACGGGAGTCGTCTGCATTTCTAGAATTGTAACGCGAATGTGAATTCCGTGTTTTAGAAGAAGTTGGTTGACTTGTAGCTTCTTCTGAAAGGTGTTGCAAGGACCGTCGTTCAGTAATCCTTGCTTTAGCTGTTGTGGGATGTGAAAGTCGTCAAATTGTAACTTCCACTGTAGATAGTGAAGACTGCCGAATAGAGTTTTCATCAGTTGTCGGAAGTGTCGTCGAATTGTAACTCTTCTCGTTTTATGTGAAAAGTCCTCCATTTGCAGCTTTCGTTTGTTGGCATGAAAGCTATCTAATTGTAGCTTTCATTGTTGGAGTTTGATGGGAATCAGTGAATATTTGCCCACAGCTCTCTACCAAGCAACTCACCAACTAAGTCCAACCTTTTATTTCTGAAATCATTACACTGCTCATCAGCATCTCTAATAGTTGCTAATATAATATTAGTCATGTTGTTGTCGTAGCCATCAAGATCAATCATCTCAAACATGAGGCCGTGTTTGTAGCGATTATAAAGCTGTGGATGCAATGATTTAGAAATTTCTTATGTTTTGATTGTAAGGGTGAATTCTGCTTCTTGATTTAAAGGAACCATTGCCTTGTAATCTCTTCTTAACCCCGTGGAGATCAGCTATCCATTGTGATTTTTAGACAGCCTACATAAACCTAAAGTATCAAATACACCATATCTACATACTATATAAAAAAATAAAAGATAAATCCCGAAATTACCCTTCTTCTTCTTCTTCTTCTTCCTCCTCCCTAATAATTACCTAGGGCTCAACTCTCTCTTTCTAATTAGTTCCATCTTTTTAGTTCTCCTCCCACTAAAAAAACCCTAAAAATTCTAGGGTTTTAATCTCTTGCAATAGCGTCCAATGTCAACTCGCGTGTTTCTCTTCGTTAGATCCTTCGTTGAAGGGGACGGTGACATCGGCCCTGGGACCACCCAGTCCATTCGAAGCCGACCAATAGAAAACGGTATGTTAACATTTTGAAATTTTGGGTTTTTTTGGCAATATCTTGTTAAAGATGTCTTGTTCTTATAAATTGATGGATTCTTATCAAGCTTATGCTTCAGGAAAGGGTATGTGCATAACAATTTTGCTCATATATATCTATGTTTGGTGACTAGGTAGATGCATAGAAGGTGTTTGATTGAATGACAAAAGGGATATAGTTATTTGGACCATAACGATTAGCGGTTATGCCATATTGCTATTGGTTGAGGAGACAATAGAGGTGTTTGATGAAATGTCCAAGAGAAGTTTGGTTTTGTGGACCGCCATGATCTTAACCCATCGGTATGCCTTCCTACGCCCTCCGGTTACTCCTCACCAATTTCTATTATCGCTAACAGCTAACGTAATGCACAGCTACCCCTCAATCAGAAACTATTCGTCAATGCACACTAACTTTTCAATCAAATACATGAGAGAATCCCCCAGTCTTGGCATTCGATTTGATCTTCATATTGCTGTCACATTGCAACCCAAACGGCAAATCAATTACAGCTTACAATATGATGTACCAAGTAGTATCAAATGTATCGTGTTGTATGAAATTTTCTATATTATGTATATATAGATGATTTGTGTGTATATTGTATCAAATGCACTATCCAATATATCATGTTGTATCAAATTTTCTATTAGAAGTTTATCAGTGTATCTAGTAGAAATGTATCTAGTAGAAACTTATACAACGTTTCGATAGTGGTGATTTTGGATTATTTCTATTCAATCTTCATGGATTATTTTCATTCAATGTTATGTGCTTGAGTTTAGTGGTTGATAGATATAAATATCTGTAATGAATTGATGCACTGATTGAACTGAAGAAGTTTTGATGGTAGGTTGTGGTAACTACAGCCTATTGGGCCATATTATGCAAGTGATAATTGTATGAGATGGCAGTGGTAGAAATTGATAAGCACGGAGCAAGTTGTATTGGCTACTCAGTTTGTGTATATTAATCAGGTTTTTTCGGAGCAATGTAAACATTTGATGACCTATTATGTGTTGCTTGATCAATTATCCACCTCGACGAGACGTTCTCGCTTAATTTTCCAGCTTTTGGCAAAGTATAACACTTTATGGGAAAATATAACAGCTTATGGATAAAGTATAGCACCTTATGGCAAAGTATAGCACCTTATGGCAAAAGTATAGAACATTATCGATAAAGTATAACACCTTATGGTCTCTGAAAATTTAGCAACTTATTGCGTTGCGATAAATCAAAGTAGTTTTTTTAGGGTAATGCAAACACTCGATGGCCTACGTTATGTGTCGCGTGACCAATTATCCACCTCGGAGAGGGGTCCCCGCTTAATTTTCTAGTTTTATCAAAGTATAGCACTTTAAGGGAAAGTATAACAGCTTATTGATAAAGTAAAGCACCTTATGGCAAAGTATAGCACCTTATGGCAATAGTATAGCACCTTATCGATAAAGTATAGCACCTTAAGGTCTCTAGAAATTCAGCAACTTATTGTGTTGCGATAAACCAAATTAGTTTTTTTAAGGTCATGCAAACACTCGATGACCAACGTTATATGTCGCGTGACCAATTATCCACCTCGACGAGTGGTCCTTGCTCAATTTTCTAGCTTTTGGCAAAATATAGCACATTATGGGAAAGTATAACAGCTTATTGATAAAGTATAGCACCTTATGGAAATGTATAGCACCTTATGGCAATAGTATAGCACCTTATCGATAAAGTATAGCACCTTATAGTCTCTGGAAATTCAGCAACTTATTGCGTTGCGATAAACCAAATTAGTTTTTTTGGGCCATGCAAACACTCGATGACATACGTTATTTTTCGCGTGGCCAATTATCTACCTCGACGATAGGGTCCTCGCTCAATTTTCCAGCTTTTGGCAAAGTATAGCACTTTATGGGAAAGTATAATAGCTTCTTGATAAAGTATAACACCTTATGGCAAAGTATAATACCTTATGGCAATAGTATAGCACCTTATCGATAAAGTATAGCATATTATAGTCTCTGAAAACTTAGCAACTTATTGCATTGCGATAAACCAAATTAGTTTTTTAGGGCCATGCAAACACTTGATGACCTACGTTATGTGTCGCGTGACCAATTATCCACCGCGACGAGGGGTCCTAGCTCAATTTTCCAGCTTTTGGCAAAGTATGACACTTTATAGGAAAGTATAGCAGCTTATTGATAAAATATAGCACCTTATTGAAAAGTATAACACCTTATGACAACAGTATAGCACCTTATCAATAAAGTATAGCACCTTATGGTCTCTGGAAATTTAGCAACTTATTGCGTTGTGATAAACCAAATCTGTTTTTTAGGGCTATGCAAACACTCGATGACCTATGTTATGTGTCACGTGACCAATTATCCACCTCGACGAGGGGTCCTCGCTCAATTTTTCTAGCTTTTGGTAAAGTATAGCACTTTATGGTAGAGTATAGCATTTTATTAATAAAGTATAGCACCTTATGCAAAAGTATAGCACCTTAAGGCAATAGTATAGTACCTTTTCGATAAAGTTTAGCACCTTATGATCTCTGAAAATTCAGCAACTTATTGCGTTATGATAAATCAAATCAGTTTTTTTAAGGCAATGCAAACACTCGATGACCTACGTTATATGTCGCCTGACCAAATATCCACCTCGACGAGGGGCCTCGCTCAAATTTCTAGCTTTTGGCAAAGTATAGCATTTTATGGGAAAGTATAGCAGCTTATGGGAAAGTATAGCAGCTTATTGATAAAGTATAGCACCTTATATCAAAGTATAGCACCTTATAACAATAGTATAGCACCTTATCGATAAAGTATAGCACTTTATGGTCTCTGGAAATTCAACAACTTATTGTGTTGCGATAAACCAAATTAGTTTTTTAAGGCTATACAAACACTCGATGACCTGCGTTATGTGTCGTGTGACCAATTATCCACCTCGACGAGAGGTCCTTGCTCAATTTTCTAGTTTTTGGCAAAGTATAACACTTTATGGGAAAGTATAGCAGCTTATTGATAAAATATAACATCTTATGGAAAAGTATAGCACCTTATGGCATTAGTATAGAACCTTATCGGTAAAGTATAACACCTTATGGTCTCTGGAAATTCAGCAACTTATGGTGTTGCGATAAACCAAATCCATTTTTTTAGGGCCATACAAACACTTGATGACCTACGTTATGTGTCACGTGACCAATTATCCACCTCGACGAGGGGTCATCGCTCAATTTTCTAGCTTTTCGCAAAGTATAGCACTTTATGGGATAGTATAGCAGCTTATTGATAAAGTATAGCACCTTATGCAAAGGTATAGCACCTTATGGCAATAGTATAGTACCTTATCGATAAAGTATAGCACCTTATGGTCTCTAAAAATTCAGCAACTTATTGCATTGTAATAAACCAAATCAATTTTTTAAGGCCATGCAAACACTCGATGACCTGCGTTATATGTCGCGTGACCAATTATTCACCTTGACGAGGGGTCCTCGCTTAATTTTCTAACTTTTGGCAAAGTATAGCACTTTATAGAAAAATATAGCAGCTTATTGATAAAGTATAGCACCTTATGGAAAAGTATAGCACCTTATGATGATAGTATAGCTCCTTATCAGTAAAGTATAGCACCTTATGGTCTTTGAAAATTCAGCAACTTATTGCGTTATGATAAACCAAATCCGTTTTTTAGGGCCATATAAACACTCGATGACCTACGTTATGTGTCACGTGACTAATTATCCACCTCGACGAGGGGTCCTTGCTCAATTTTCTGGCTTTTGGCAAAGTATAGCACTTTATGGGTGTTCGCGGTGAAAGTTGCCTTCATTGAATTCATTGCTTTCTCAAGTAACAGTTTATCGATTACAAAAGATCCGGTCTTTCTATAAGATCCGGTTACAACAAAATCAAAGAAAAAATAAAAAATTACAACTTTCCTTTTATGCCGAACAAATCGCGAGATCCTGTTTTACGGTCTCTCGCTTTTGTGGGTTCTTTGCCTGCGCCGGGGTTAATCCGTGGACCACCGCGCGATCTTGATCCGGTCGGATCTACATGGTATAGCAGGTGTTATCTTACGAAGGAAATAACAGCTGGGGGGATTAGTTCGCTAAGGAAAAAATCACCCGAAATAATCGAAATTGACCAAGCAAAATCGAGACTCTTCTCGGGATCAAAGGCCAAGCTTTGATCCGGAGGAAAACCGTGTAGATCTCAGATATGATCTCTCTCGATCTCCTGCCTTATTTGGCGTGGATGATCGCTAAGAACCAGATCTGAAAGTTGAATCTTCAAAGCTCCGAAAGTTCAAGTCCAATTCCTAATCCAGCAGAGTTTCGGCTCTCCAAATTCCAACCTCCAACAAATGAGCCCTCAAGTCCTATTTATAGGCACTCAAGGCTGTGCCTTGGCCACCAAAAGGTGGCCGAGGCACCGAGCCACCAAAAGGTGGCCGAGGCACCTAGCCACCAAAAGGTGGCCGAGGCATCGAGCCACCAAAAGGTGGCTCGGTTTTGGCCGAGTCTTCCAAATGTTGGTTTTTTTTGTTTTCCGGTTTATCCGAACTCTGATTTGTTGATCTGAACTTTGATTTGGCAGTCCGGATCCTGATTTGGCAGTAAATCCGCTTCGGTGTTCGAGTTTGAGTTCGGATCCTGATTTGACAGTAAATCCGCTTTGGTTGTTCGAGTTTGAGTTCGGATCCTGATTTGGCAGTAAATCCGCTTCGGTTGTTCGAGTCTGAGTTCGGATCCTGATTTGGCAGTAAATCTGCTTCGGTTGTTCGAGTTTGAGTTCGGATCCTGATTTGGCAGTAAATTCGCTTCATTGCGTCTCATTTGGCTTCGATATTGTGGTTTAACGATCATTCTTGGATTCATCGCCCGATGGTTTGTTGGTTTGTCGAATCATCGTACCGAGCTATGTTAAGGGACCTATAAGCAGTTTTATACGCCTACAGATACCCCCTCCAAAGTATTTCAGCCTCATTCTTTTATAGAAGAGTCTGGAATACTTTGGATATGATTGTCCCATCCTTCAATCGGTTATGACGGGATGTTTGGAATGGCTTTTATTCTTGATTCCTTCAATCCTCCATGCTATTCGGTGCTTTGTCGAATGTCTGGAAGGGTTCCGGTGCTGCATTTATTATCTGACCGTTGTCGGAATTTCGAACTTGAAGCTAATTCCTGATTTTCTGATCTTTAGCTCGTGTTTGTTGTTTCAACATAGAACTGACCATCGATAGTTGGTGTTGAGTCTTCATTTGTAACGCGTTGTCCGGCGTTTGAGCTTCCTTATGACGCATTGCCCGGTGTTCGAGCTTCATTGTGACGCGTTGTCCGGCGTTTGACATAGTTTATACTTGTACATCTGCTGGAGTATACACAGTTTAAGCTCTTAAGGAATTGGAGCGTGGCAGATATTCGAGTCACGAGACCAATCTACGAAGTTGATGAGTCAATGACTCGTATTTATAGAATTTTTGGCAAATTCCCAGCCATCAACGGGTTTGATAAGCCTTTACCGACTACCGTTTGAGTCGGGCTAGCATGCGGATTATTTAAGTCTGTTCCGCATGTGACGTTAAGCTAAAAGAGTTAACCCTTTTAGTGCTACGATATTGAATACGTAGACTTCGTCTTTCTCCTGTGAAAAGACTAAACAGCGATGTGTATGAGACGTTGACTTAGGATTTTTGGCAAATCCTCAGCCCTCAATGGATTTGACGTGCTCTTACCGATTACCGTTTGAATCGGGCTTACATGCGGATTGTTTTAGTCCGTTCCGCATGTGACGTTGTGCTAAAGGAATGAACTCCCTTAGACTTTGTGCTATGATGTCGAATACATAGGCTTTACCATTTGTTACGGGAATAGGCTACCCGGCAGCGCGTGTTAGGCGTTGACTTTAGGATTTTTGGCTAACCCTCAGCCTTCAACGGATTTGATTAGCCTTTACCGACTACCGTTTGAGTCGGGCTAGCGTGCGGATTGTCTAAATCCGCTCCGCATGTAACGTTGTGCTAACAGAATGAATTCCCTTAGACTCGTTGCTATGACTTCGAATATGTAGACTTCGCTATTGTTACGGGAATAGGCTACCCGGCAACGTGTATTAGACGTTGACTTATCCCTACTTAGGCTTCGGGATAAAGGTCCCCAGAATCAGGTTCTGGTATCTTTTTATACGGACAAAGACTAAACCGGCGACGCGTGTTAGGCGTCGGCATATCCTTTCTTAGGATTCAGGATGAAATTCCCCATGCGTGTAAGACATAGATTTTGGTGTTATTAATAACAACCTGCCACAATGTTGAATATGTGGGCGAGTGCTCTTTTTAACGGTTAAGAACTAACCGGCAGCGTGGGTTAGACGCAGACTTATCCCTGCTTAGGCTTCAGGATAGAATACCCCAGAATCGAACTCTGGTATCTTTTTCTACGGAGAAAGACTAAACCGGCAGCACGTGTTAGGCGCAGACTTATCCCTGCTTAGGATTCGGGATAAACTTCCTAGGATGAATCCTAAATTGATACATTCTTGGAAAAGGTTGGTGTGGGAAAGAAAGAATTTTATATTCTATTTCCCGGTCTTCTTTTAGGGCAAAGACGAACCCGATGCGGGAGAGGAAGAATTTTATATTCTATCTCCCAACACCGAAGAGGAAGAATTTTATATTCTATCTCTAGTTAGAAAGGAGACTCGAGGTGGGATCTCTACCCCCAGAATCCGAAAAGGTGAAACTAAGAGTGGAATCTCCACTCCGAGAATCGAAAAGATTCAGATAACCCTAACTGTCGGAAGGTTTGATTACCGAACTAAATATGAATTTCTCATTTATAGAGAGTGAATTGTGGTTTTGGTCCTAACTGTAGAAAGGTTTGACCAAGCAGGAGTTTGAGATGACCCTAACTATAGGAAGGTTTGATCACTCGTTTTAAAAGTGGACCTCTCGTTCATTGGAGGAATCGAGAGGGGATTTTGGTTTTGGTCCTAACTGTAGGAAGGTTTGACCGAATGGGAGGTTTAAGACGATCCTAACTGTAGGAAGGTTTGATCGCTCAATTTATGGGCCTCTTGTTCATTGAAGGAATCGAGAGGGGATTTTGGTTATGGTCCTAACTGTAGGAAAGTTTGACCAAGCAGACAATGAGAGTGAGAGTACAAATCACAACGGGAGTGTTGACTCATACAAATCACAGTAGGGGTTTAGTGCTTATCATCTAATTTGTAATGATCAGGTTATCCCTAAGAAAATTAGATGTAATATTCTTTCGGGAACTTCCCGTTACATGAATCATCCACCCCCAGCTTCTTCGCGAAACTGGGTTTATCCTTGCACTTGGTTGTATGATCGGGTTATCCTTAAGAATATTACGTATAAAATTCTCCAGGAACTTCCCGTCAACGGTAGGAAACAGTTTAGACTCATATACCTATTAGAGTATCAGGGAGCAGTTTAACCACTTATACCGGTCGGAGGATTGAGAAACAGTTTATACTCATATACTCTTCGGAGTGTAGGAAGCAGTTTATACTCTTATACCGGTCGGAGTTTTGCCGTTCTCAACTGGCTTACCCTAGCGTTATGACGCCGGCTTCAACCAATGTTTGGATGCTGTTCTTTAACGTAAAGCACGCCTTGGTGGGATGAAGGATCCTCCTGTGATACGCACAGTACTTTGAATCCGTAGTATTGTCAGCTTCCTCCTGATTGACGATAGGTGGCAGCTTGATCTTGTTATTTTCAAGGAGGGATTCGAAGATGGCTGGAACATCTTCGTCCTTGAAGGAGTATTCTTTTTGGAGTTTCGGATCCGAGGTCTTTTGATGCCTTCGGGGTTATTGTTGTGACGTTTGATTATCACCAACAGCAGCTGCAGGTGCCTTGCCCTTACCACGGGAGACGAAGTTTGAGTTCGGAGGATTAGTCGTCGGTTAGCTCCTCTCGGCCTTCTTCCTTCGGAGGAAGCGTTCGGCTTGTTCACCGCGCACCTTCAAGTCTTTTCATGTTTTGGATGGTGCTGTCCCCATTGCTTCCAACACGTCCAAAGCGAGGTTATTATGGCAAGTCTGGAGAATGAACTCCTTAGTGATCGGGTCCCGACAGTTCATCGTCTTGTTCCGAAACCTTTTGACGAATGTATCAACTAATTCCCTGTCTTTCTGTTTCTCGTCGAGCAACGACCCGATGGATATCTCGGTGTCGTCATCGAAGAAGTTGGTGAGGAATTTAGTCTCCATGTCGTCCCAGCTATTCATGCTTCCTGGCTTGAGGCGGCGATACCAATCGAAGGCGGCTCCACGAAGAGTGCCAATGAAGGACCGTACCATCAGAGGCTCATTACCAGAGATAACCCCCAGGTGTGATTTGAAGTAAATCAAATGCTGGGTGGGTGAACCCTCCCCATCAAACGGCGTGAAGTTAATTAGATTGAACTTCGCCGGATACGGGATTGATTCCCATTCTCTTGGGTATGGACAAGGAATGCCCATCTTCTTCATCTCTTGAGCGGAAATCAACGTATTGATTTTGCTCTTGAGGTTTTTAATCTTCAAACTTTCACCTGTATTTTCGTTAGCATTCTCGTTACCACCCCCTGCATTGACGGGAGGATTATTAGCATTATGAACTTCATCCGCATGTGCGTTCTCCTCTTCTTGATTGACCTGGTTGTGACGACTTGGTTCGCCTTGCCGGTTTGTCAGTGCTTGGATCTGTTGGTCATGCATTTCTCTCATATTCTGCAAGGCCATCTGCATTTCGAACCTGAAGCTCTCCTGTTGTTTGGCCATGGCTTCTTCGAGCATCTTGGCCACTTGTTCCGTGCTTATCATAAGTGATCCGCGGGGTTGTCCTTCGCTGGACACTGTATTATCTGATGCGACCACAGAGCCGACATCAGATTCTTCATCTTCTGAAGGCACTCTTGTCCGAACCCTACCATAAGTTGCTCGTATAATGGCTCCGGACTACAAACGAGTTACACGACGGGGAATTTCTGGGATCGACTCGGGGTTACCCTGTGTCGATGTCCCTTTGCTGGTCATATTAGTGGTGACCCTCGAAAATTCTCCATCTTCCACCACCGTTCTTCTTCGTCGGAAATGCCTAGACCTTGGTTTTGGCGTTTCGGTACTGAGCCTTTCGAATACCGAAACTCTTTCGGGGAGTGTATTGGTGCATTTGCACTCAGACAATACTGCCCGAATGAGCTTGGAACAGGGGCACTGAGTTTCTGGCTTTCGAGGACTCCTTTTTCTGGTTTTACTCGTACCCCCAACACGATAGTACAACTCGTCAGTTTGAAGGTCGGAGTAACCTATTGTGTGTTGGCACGATTTCTCAGGTATAACGCTGTCATCATCAGATGATAATGTTTCCTTCTGAGGGTGAATTGCCTTCTTCGGGCTCTCAAGAGTCACGCGTCTCGAAACACGTCTTTGTGGGCGTGAGTTTTCGGCGGGCTCCTGGACTTCAATGCGCAAACTAGTGCGCGTAGTTGTCATGAACTCCTTATCCTGTTGAGGATGGCAGCGACCCCCAGCATGATGAGTCGTTTGGGGCTTCTTTATCGGGCCCACACGTTCTTGAACTGGAGTTTTGGATCCCTCATCGGGAAGTGGACCGAGGCGCTCCAAAACTGACCTCCTTCGTCGGGATGGTTCGGGAGGTTGGACTTGCTTTGAAGGCTGCAATGGTTGTTCCTTAGCCCGAATCGCCGCTTCAGACTTTGGCCTCCACACTTGGCGGGTTGGCGGCTTCTTGGCCACTTCCTTCTGCAGTTTTCTACGGACTTCTTGGACTTGAGCCCGTGCTTGCGCTGACAGTGCGCAGCACTTGTGAATGCGCTCCTCAAGCGTTGAACGATTCTGTTTGACACGGATCCATTCCATCGTTAGCGGCTTGGAAGAGCTACCGTTCATCGGTTGTTGAGGCTGTTTGCCTCTTCTGTTCTTCAGATCCGCCTTGTAGCGGATTCCGTCAACGGACTCCATTGCCTTCGCGAATTGTCGCGCCAAGCGTTGACGTTGCCTCTGGCGAGCTCTCTTTGAGAGAGTCACCACACCCTCAGTGGCAGAAGGGTTGGCCAGAACAGATCTGACCTGGTTGGAGGTTGGGAGAACTTCACCCGATGCAACTTCGGCATCAATCGGGGTGAGATCTTCGTTGGTCTTCTGTACTTCTTCGTACCAACGGATTTTTCTCCTGGAGGAGAACTTCCTGGACTTGCGGGGGGAGGTTGATCCGGACGAGGATGACAGATACTCCTCAAACTTTTGCTGGTCGAATTCATACTCGACCTCCTCCTCGACCGGGATTGAGATCCGCGGCTGCGACGCATCGATCTCGGCAGCGAGATCGGTGGCTCCCACTGTGGTCGCCAGATTGTTCGCGGTGAAAGTTGCCTTCATTGAATTCATTGCTTTCTCAAGTAACAGTTTATCGATTACAAAAGATCCGGTCTTTCTATAAGATCCGGTTACAACAAAATCAAAGAAAAAATAAAAAATTACAACTTTCCTTTTATGCCGAACAAATCGCGAGATCCTGTTTTGCGGTCTCTCGCTTTTGTGGGTTCTTTGCCTGCGCCGGGGTTAATCCGTGGACCACCGCGTGATCTTGATCCGGTCGGATCTACACGGTATAGCAGGTGTTATCTCACGAAGGAAATAACAGCTGGGGGGATTAGTTCGCCAAGGAAAAAATTGCCCGAAGTAATCGAAATCGACCAAGCGAAATCGAGACTCTTCTCGGGATCAAAGGCCAAGCTTTGATCCGAAGGAAAACCGTGTAGATCTCAGATCTGATCTCTCTCGAACTCCTGCCTTATTTGGCGTGGATGATCGCTAAGAACCAGATCTGGAAGTTGAATCTTCAAAGCTCCGAAAGTTCAAGTCCAATTCACAATCCAGCAGAGTTTCGGCTCTCCAAATTCCAACCTCCAACAAATGAGCCCTCAAGTCCTATTTATAGGCACTCAAGGCTGTGCCTTGGCCACCAAAAGGTGGCCGAGGCACCTAGCCATCAAAAGGTGGCCGAGGCACCTAGCCACCAAAAGGTGGCCGAGGCATCGAGCCACCAAAAGGTGGCTGAGGCACCGAGCCACCAAGAGGTGGCCGAGGCACCGAGCCACCAAGAGGTGGCCGAGGCACCGAGCCACCAAAAGGTGGCCGGGGAACCTAGCCACCAAAAGGTGGCCGAGGCATCGAGCCACCAAAAGGTGGCTCGGTTTTGGCCGAGTCCTCCAAATGTTGGTTTTTTTTGTTTTCCGATTTATCCGAACTCTGATTTGTTTATCTGAACTTTGATTTGGCAGTCCGGATCCTGATTTGGCAGTAAATCTGCTTTGGTGTTCGAGTTTGAGTTCGGATCCTGATTTGGCAGTAAATCCGCTTCGGTTGTTCGAGTTTGAGTTCGGATCCTGATTTGGCAGTAAATCCGCTTC
>BQKN01064827.1:171925-196268 GCA_022839385.1 Asparagus kiusianus
TTGTTCGAGTTTGAGTTCGGATCCTGATTTGGCAGTAAATCCGCTTCATTGCGTCTCATTTGGCTTCGATATTGTGGTTTAACGATCATTCTTGGATTCATCGCTCGATGGTTCGTTGGTTTGTCAAATCATCGTGCCGAGCTGTGTTAAGGGACCTATAAGCAGTTTTATACGCCTACAATGGGATAGTATAACAGCTTATTTATAAAGTATAGAACCTTTTGCAAAGGTATAGCACCTTATGGCAATAGTATAACACCTTATCGATAAAGTATAGCACCTTATGATCTCTGGAAATTTAGCAACTTATTGCGTTGCCATAAACCAAATCAGTTTTTTAGGGCAATGCAAACACTCGATGACCTACGTTATGTGTCGCCTGACCAATTATCCACCTCGATGAGGGTCCTCGCTCAAATTTCCAGCTTTTGGAAAAGTATAACACTTTATGGGAAAATATAGCAGCTTATTGATAAAGTATAGTACCTTATGTCAAAGTATAGCACCTTATGGCAATAGTATAGCACGTTATCGATAAAGTATATCACATTATCGATAAGGTGCTATACTTTATCGATATGGTGTTGTACTTTATCGATAATGTGCTATACTATTGCCATAAGGTTCTATACTTTGCCATAAGATGCAATACTTTATCAATAAGCTGCTATAATTTCCCATAAAATGTTATACTTTGCTAAAAGCTGGAAAATTGAGCGAGGACCCCTCATCGAGGTGGATAATTGGTCACGCCACACATAACGTAGGTCATCGAGTGTTTGTATGGCTCTAAAAAAACTGATTTGGTTTATCGCAATGTAATAAGTTGTTGAATTTTCAGAGACCATAAGGTGCTATACTTTATCGATAAGGTGCTATACTATTGCCATAAGGTGTTATACTTTTCCATAAGGTGCTATACTTTATCAATAAGCTGCTATACTTTCCCATAAAGTGCTATACTTTTCCAAAACTGGAAAATTGAGCGAGGACCCCTCGTCGAGGTGGATAATTAGTCACGCGATACATAACGTAGGTCATCGAGTGTTTGCATTTCCCTAAAAAAACTAATTTGGTTTATCACAACGTAATAAGTTGCTGAATTTCCAGAGATCATAAGGTGCTATACTTTATCGATAAGGTGTTATACTATTGCCATAAGGTGCTATACTTTTGCATAAGGTGCTATACTTTATCAATAAGCTTCTGTACTTTCCCATAAAGTGCTATACTTTACCAAAAGATTAAAAATTGAGCGAGGACCTCATCATCGAGGTGGATAATTGGTCAGGCGACACATAACATAGGTGAATATAATATAGCTCTTTTTCTATGTAACAACGTTAACTCTTATACATAAAACATGACATCTGATATCGCAGAACCTCATACACATGAGACATATATAAATGTTGCGCATCAACCAAATATCACAAAATTATCAAATAGCACTAGTTTTGGAATAGAATAATACCATGAGCTATGAATGTACACATTTGATACAAAATACAAGATCTGAAACACATTTCATAGACATATAACCACTAGTGGCCCATATAACATGCTTCCAAAATAAAAATATCTGATATATGATGAATCATATTAATCTGAATTCTCATATATCCTCAGTACACATGCATACTTATGTTATAAGTATACAGACTAACATAATATTAAAAAAAGAAGACATCTTCAATACAAATAATGTTCCAAATATCATTTCACTTTCTTCAGTGTTGTTTCCCCTAACTACTTTAGCAGCATCAGCAAGCTTGTTAAGGCTCTTGTGTTGCAACATAATAAACATCTCCATGGGTTTCCTTCGAAAGGAAATGTGGTTCTTCATACATAAGATTGGTGGTAGATCTTCAATGAATACATCATGTTCTAACTCTTCTCAACCAGTTTATAAAAACATACCTGGAAGAAGACCAAAATTAGTACGCTCATACTAATAGTGATACGAGTTGCCTTGTGAGCACCTTTGATCGCAGAATTATCAAAGGTGGGTTGAGGAGAAAATAATAAGAACACAAGAATAACTCAGGTTTTGGGCGAAGGAAAATACATTCTCTAGATTATGAGTATGCACTTTACAATCTCTCACAATCTCACTCTAGAATTGAAGAATAAGCTCTCCAAATCTCAATTATAATTTAATCTCTCTTGATTAAACTCTATGATTGTTTTAAACCCTAAAACAATCCCTTATATAGGTGTTGTACAAACGAGGGTGGCAAATTGGTAAATAACCAAGCCTAACCCAAACAGGAAAACGCGTAAATAGAGTCCTTAACGATTCTGGAAAACTCCGATGAGTCGACTCATGAATAGTTATGAGTCGACTCATGACCTCATATGAGTCGACTCATAACTGATGAGTCAACTGGTCAGAAACTTTTGCTAACAGGGCTTGAGTTCTTGAGTCGACTCAAAACTGATGAGTCGACTAGTCAGAAACTTTTGACAAAACGACTGAGTTTCGTGAGTCGACTCATGACAGGCATGAGTCGACTCAACCTGATGAGTCGACTCATATACATGTATGAGTCGACTCATAGGCTGAAATCTGGATACTTTGACTCTTTGATTCTCTACCTCGTTTCTCGCTTCAACCTGCGTTCTTCTGTACTGATTGACACCTCTATTTTCATGCTATCATGAGAATCATCTATCCTCAAGCTCCCATGAGGATTGCTAAGTTCCAAAGAGAAGATATACCCGTATCATGGGTCCCTCCTTTAGGAACTTGAAGTCCCGTTCAAGTTAGAACTTCATCTGAGGAAACTCGCGAACTCCTCCTTCCTTGTTGAACCACTTAGCCTTGCTAGGAACTTGACCTTGACGTCCAATGAGAAACGACTCCTTCATCCCCCATCTCGTCGTGGTCGTCTTTCGCTCCAAAATGTAATCTTCCTTCAGCGGCTCCTCTCTATCAAACCACAAGTCTTCAACATGCGGCAAGATCACCTTATCATCACCTTCATCATCCAGCAATGGAGGTTCAAACAACTTCAAGTACTCAGCATTGATCACCGAATACATGCCTAAGTAAGGTGGTAAATCGAGCTTGAAAGCGTTGTCACCAATCTGATCGAGAATCTGAAATGGACCATAACGTATCGGTTTCAACTTCTTTCCTTCTCCCTTTAGCCTCTCCTTACTCAATTTCAGCCACACCATATCGTCCACGCCAAAGTTACAAGGAACCCGATGTTGATCATGCTTCGCTTTGTACCTTGCTTGTGACTTCTTCAATTGTGCTTCAATTGAGGCATGAATATGCGCAATCTTCTCCAGAAATCGCTGAGCACGTTGTCTTTCATTTCCTTCCTTGCCGTCCATCATAGCTTTACTCGAAAACACGAGATCAAACGGACTCGGCAGTAAAAATCCATAACAAGTCTCAAACGGTGACTTTCCTGAAGATTCATGAATCGCCCGATTAAAAGCAAACTACAAATATGGTAAGCTCTCATCCCAAGTCTTTGGATGCCTAGAATTATATCCCCGCAACATATGCACCATAGTCCGGTTGACTACCTCCGTTTGCCCGTCTGTTTGTGGATGAAAGGCCGTGCTCTTCTTTAATCTAGTGTCCATCAAACTCCACAAAGAATCCCAAAAATGTCCGAGAAAGCGGCTATCCCGATCCAAAATAATCGAACTTGGCAACCCAAAGTTCTTCTACACATGCTCAAAGAATAACTGTGTTGCACCCGCTCCCGTCACGGTCTTCTTGCATGGAATTAAGATCACTATCTTACTGAATCGGTTCACCACAACGTACAAATAGTCATGCCCGCGCTTGGTAATCGGCAACCCTCCTAGAAAATCCATAGATATGCTCTCCCACGGCCTAGAAGGAACAGGTAGTGGTAGGTATAATCCCCTCTTCCTGTTAGAAGGCTTCGAAATATAGCATAACTTACACCCTCCAACATACTTGGTCACATCATCAAGCATCCGGGGCTAAAACACGTGTCGTCGTAGATTGAGAAGTGTCTTCTGAATTCCAAAATACCCTTGCACACACGAGGTATGTGCTTCCCTAATCCATTGCAACCTATCACCCTCCTCCGGAATGCATAATGATGTCCCACGATACAACAAGCCATCTTCTCCAAGTGCGTACTCCCCCTTTGACCAGCCTTCGCCTGCTCAAACACACTACCGAAGTCTCTACTGGATGCGTACAGCTGTACATACTCCAAAGGAACCAAGGGCTGAATACACATCACCACTAATAAAGCCCTTACCGGCGGACGAGATAACATATCGGCCAACTTATTTGTCGCCCCCTTCTTGTACCTAATAATGATGTTGAAAGCCATCAAATAATATATCCACTTCATATGTCGTGCCTGCTGTAGCTTCGTCTGGGCATGTAATAACTCCAACGGCTTGTGATCCGAGTGCACAACCACCTCCTTCCCCAATAAGTACACCCTTCAATGCTTAATCGCCTGATAAAGTGCATAGAACTCCTTATCATAGGTCGGGTAGTTCACAATAGCACCCGAAAACATCTCAAAATGATATTCCATCGGTTTCCCATCCTGAATTAACACCGCGCCCATCGCATAACCAGACGCATCGGTCTTCACCTCGAAAGTCCGCTGCAAATTCGGCAACGCCAACACCGGTGCCTCCGAGATCTTCCTCTTTAGCAACTAAAAAGTCTCCTCATGCGTCCTCCCCCACTCGAACTAAACCTTAGCCTTTGTGAGGTAATGTAATGGTGCCGCATAAGTTGAAAAATATCGAATGAACTTGCGCAAATACTGATAAGCCCTCAGGAAGCTTCTCACCTCAGTCATTGTCTTCGGCGTCGGCCACTTCGTGATCATCGCCACCTTACCCGGATCTATCCTCCTCTGGCCCTTCCCCACGATAAAGCCGAGATACACTAACACATCCTTCTCAAACTCGCACTTCTTCCCGTTGAGCTTCAGCTGTCCGTCCTGCAACACCCTAAACACCTTCTCCACATGAACAAGATGCTCCTCCCAGGTCTTGCACTCGAACAGGCCTTGTTTGGTCTTGAACGCTGTCTTCCAAGTGTCCTCCTCCCGAATCCTCACCTGATGATAGCCTAACTTCAGATCCAACTTCGTGAAGAGCCTCGCTCCCTCCAACCGGTCCATAAGATCATCGATCCGTGGTAGTGGGTAATAATTCTTGATCGTTATCTTGTTGAGCGCCCGGTAATCCACGCACAAGCGTCAGCCTCCATCCCTTTTGGGCACCAATAACACCGGCGACCCGTAAGGTGAATAACTCGGCACTATCAATCACGTCTCTAAGAGCTCTTGAACCTATTTCTTGATCTCTTCGGACACCTGTACTGATGTGCGGTATAGGCCTATGTTTCGCAAGAAACTCTCGCTGGTCAACATAATCTCATGCTCTACACCTCGTCGTGATGGTAGTCCCGTGATTTCTGAAAACAAGTCCGCATACTTGGCCTTCAAATTGTCAAGATCTCCCTCCTGAAGCTTGCTCAAGGTGGACAAGCATACCCTACTTAGCTGCTCTTCATAAGGCCGAATGAACAACAAAACGAACTTCCTGCCCGCATTCACCAACCTCTTAGCCTGAGTCACCATCACCAAACTCATCTCCTGTGGAAGAGATGCCGAACGAAAAATGAATTGTGCGCCATCCTTGGTGAACGTATACTTTTGGGCCCGCCGATCATATACTGTGTGTCAATCTCACAAGTAAGGATTGCCCAAAATAACTTGGCAAACATCCAACGGAACCACGTCGCATGTGACCTCGTCAATATACGACTCATAGAGTGCAAATCTGAATGTACACTGGTTCACCACACTCAATCCCGCTTCCTTCTGAATCCACCCTAATGGATAGGGCTTCGGATGCTTCACCATCTTCAATCCCAGCCTCTATACTAATGCTTCAGATATCAGATTCTTCTGATTCCCTGTATCTACAATGGTATCCACCAAGCTAGTCTTGACCTGCAACTTCAAAACAAAGAGCTGCTCCCTTGGGTCGTCGTCTTCTTTCGCGGTCTTCTTCCCCGCCATAAGGTTAAGACTGCTATTGGGTTCAGTCATCCCGGGAACCTTCTTCGGACCCTGTGCTATCACGTACGTCTTTTTCTCCTCCTTCTTCTTCAACCCTTTCGGCTTCAGATGGGGGTACTTATCCCAACAACGATCAGCTACGTGTCATGTCTGCTTGCAGTTATTGCATGTCAATCCTGCCTTCCCAGAGTCACCCTTCTTCTTCTCTTCCTTATGTTGAGAGCCACTAGGCTTGCTTCCCGACTATTTAGAATCACCCTTCATTTCGTTGCCCTTCTTCTGTTTGCCCTTAATAGCAATTGCCTTCACGCTCGCCTCTGCAATTGTCTCGACCGTGAACAGCTTCATCTCCTTCCGGATATAGTCATTCAGCCCCGCCATGTACTTCATGAAGATGGAGTACTCGTCTGTTGCGATGTTTAGAACCATCGCCTGCTATTGGAACTCCGTTGTGTACTCTTGAATGGTCTGATTGAACCTTTGGCGCAAGCCGTACCACTTGTACCAACGCTCCTCAAGGAACCCCACCAGATAGAACTGCTTCCTAAGTAGCTCCTTGAATTTATTCCACGACGCCGCCTTCTTTTCCTGTTTACAATAGGACTTCCACCACGTCAACGCGTGCCCCGAAAGCTTCAACGTCACGAACACGATCTTCTCCCTGGATGAATATCCGTAGAGAGTGAAGTACATCTCCATACGCTCAATCCAATCATTGAGCTTCTCCACATTGACACTCCCATCATAGATAGGAATCTCCACTTTGAAATCAATCTTCAAGTTTTGGTAATAATTCTTACCCCCGGTATGTGAAACAGACTTAACAACCTCGGCCTCTTCTTCTGAATCTGATTTCTCGCGTTCTTCATCGGACTCAACAAGTTTCTTCTTACCCTTTGAAGAAGATTCCTCCTTTTTTTCCCTCTATTGATGAGACCCACGAGCTAAGTAAGAGTAGTCCCGATCGTCTCTATCTGTTTCTCCATAGCGTCGAGTCTTGCTGAGTTATCTGCTTCAGACATCTTCTCCTTCCTTATTTTCTGGACTTCTCCCAAAGAAATAAGGATCTCGCCAAGCTTCTTGTATTGGGATCAAATAAGGACCATACACAGGATGCCCCTTCACCGGATCTGATTGCTCTGATACCAACTTGATACGAGTTGTCATGCGAGCACCTTTGATCGGGAATTATCAAATGTGGGTTGAGGAGAAAACAATAAGAACACAAGAATAACTCAGGTTTTGGGTGAAGGAAAATACCTTCTCTAGATTATGAGTATGTACTTTACAATCTCTCACAATCTCACTCTAGAATTGAAGAACAAGCTCTCCAAATCTCAATTACAATTTAATCTCTCTTGATTAAACTCTCTGATTGTTTTAAACCCTAAAACAATCCCTTATATAGGTGTAAAAACAAGGGTGGCAAAGTGATAAATAACCAAGCCTAACCCAAATAGGAAAACGCGTAAATAGAGTCCTTAACGATTCTGGAAAACTCCGATGAGTCGACTCATGAACATTTATGAGTTGATTCATGACCTCATATGAGTCGACTCATAACTGATGAGTCGACTGGTCAGAAACTTTTGCTAACAGGGCTTGAGTTCTTGAGTCGACTCAAAACTGATGAGTCGACTAGTCAGAAAATTTTGACAAAACGACTGGGTTTCGTGAGTTGACTCATGACAGGCATGAGTCGACTCAACTTGATGAGTCGACTCATGTACATGTATGAGTCGACTCACAGGCTGAAATCTGGATACTTTGACTCTTCGATTCTCTGCCTCGTTTCTCGCTTCAACCTACGTTCTCATGTAATGATTGACACCTCTATTCTTATACTATCATGAGAATCATCTATCCTCAAGCTCCCATGAGGATCGCTAAGTTCCGAAGAGAAGATACACTCGTATCAAATAGGTAAACAACAAAAAGTACACATTAACGTATCAAATATCTGAAGCAAGCAATGAGCAACTGCTGACCTGTTTATACTTCTAGATGAGGTGCTTCGGAGTTTACTACTTTAAGGCTATCCAGGCTATCCAATTTCTAATTATTCTTCAATAAAGAAACATGTTTTAAACAATATGGAACCTCTAAACAAAAGGATGTAGGGACTTGGAATAATTATTTCCCAGTTCATGATAAAATTAAAACTCTTATAATTCTTACAGACTCTCATGACAAAAATGAACATCCTTAATACAATTGTTAAAAATATTTGAAGAAAGTTAATCAAACAAACAAAGAGCAAACAACACCCAAATTACTAGTTTTCTTGTCATCCTTTTCGAATTGAATTTTTAACTTCATAATTGTTTGCCATTTTTTGAAATTAACTTTTGTGTCATCTTTTTCCTTACAAGAAATTTACCAGATTCCTAGTTTAATAATTCTATTTGGACAAATCATACTTGCAAGAGGGTCGTGCTTCACAAGATTCACAGCAATCTGATCTTCATTAATTGAGATGGTGCTGAAATTAGTTACTGAGGTAGAAATCTTAGACTTGTCAACTTTGCAGGTGCCACAGTCTGTACCAGTGTAAGGGTAGTCTTTCTCATGCTCAAGACCACCAGATTTGAGTAAACACTGGAAAGCAGTTATGTTAAATTTGCAGGTGCTACGGTCTGTTCTAGTGTAAGGATAGTCTTTCTCACGCTCAAGACCACCAGATTTGAGTAAATACTGGAAAGAAGTTGTCATCAAGCCACCACTGCATCCTTGGTCACATGCATCAGCTTCAGATGAATCACACTACAATAATAATAATAATAACCAATACATTTAGTAGAGAATGGAATTGATAAAAAATTTGATGGGCTCTATCTCTTCAACGCCCACCCAAATTCCCGTCCTTCGCTTTCAGATCCGTGCAGCCGCCACCCATCGTTGCTCACCGTTGATCCTAAACTCCCTTCGCCGCCGGTGATCCTCAACCAGAGATCTCCTCGCTGGAACCCTAATCTCTCCTGTTATGCTCTCTTTGAGAAAGTGAAATGGGGGAGGGAGAGAGAGAGAGAGAGAGAGAGAGAGAGAGAGAGAGAGAGAGAAAGATGGGTTATATTTAGGGATGAAGGGTAGTTTAGGATTTTTTAATTTATTGGGTAAATACAGTACAAATAATAGATTATTATACATGTTGGGTTTAAAAATAAGTGGGATGGAATACAATGGGTCTATTGATATTTTGAAAAGTGAGTGGGTTTTTAAATAAGTTGGGGGTAAAACTTTGGGTTAAAAGAGGATTTTCCCTAATAATTAACAACAAAAACATCAAGTCAACAAAGTCATAGATCTAGGGGACCTGCCATGAATTTATTTTAATAAGTTTTTTAATCCTTCCATCAGTTGAAAGGGCAAACTCGCATGAAAATTAATAAGAATTTGGATGCTTTCATAACAATTGAAAATAAACTTTGGTAGAATTTGTTTAGAGTTTGCCATTGTTGGATAGCAGGTTCCTAATATGTTTCCTAATTTGTTTTGGTAACATGTTATTAGAATTCCTAATCTGTTTTGATTTTGATTTTAGAATTTCTAGTATGTTTTTGGTTTTAGGATTTCTATATATATAGAACATATCAGGAATTAAAGAGAGAAAAGAGAGTCTTTGAGCACATTGAGTGGGAGATATTATGAGGGAGTAGAGAGCTTTGATTAGGGTTATATTTAAGAGTTTGTGTGAGTTGTAACCCGTTGTATTTCTCCTCCATATAGTGAAATCTTCCCATCCTCTCTCCGTGGACATAGGCAATTTACCGAACCACGTAAATTCTCTGTGTTGGTTTGATTTGTGTTGTATTTTTGGTGATTGCACTCGTGTTTAGTTTAGTTCTCTTCTCTCATCGCTCGTCGACTCGTTTGATTTGCAAGCACGCTTTCATATAACGCGTAATAATTGGTATCAGAGCTCTAGATTTGAGATCTACGGTTTTGACATTGGGTGGAGGAAGATTCATTGTGGAAGCTTAGTTCTTAGAGTTCTAAGCTTTGGTGGAGATAGCGTTGCGGAGTTACCATTAGAATCTCACTTTCCTTTTGTGGTTAGGAGATCGTGTTGGAATCCTATCTAGGGTTCAGTTGGGTAATTTCTCAATTCTATTAAAGTTTGAATCTTTCTTTACAATTTGGAGTGGTTTGCAATAGGAGAAGAAGTTGGTGAAAGCAGTAAGACGACGGCGAGTACAATTCAGGTTAGATTTTAATACACTAAGATTAGTATGGTGAAGTATGATGGTGATACAGGTGTATCTCTCTTCGGAACTTAGCGATCCTCATGGAAGCTTGAGAATAGATGATTCTCATGATAGCATGAAAATAGGGGTGTAAAACAGTACAGTGGAACGCAGGTGGAAGCGTGGAACGAGACGACGAGCAGCAGATTTGAAGAATCCAGATTTCAGCTCGTGAGTCGACTCATACATGTACATGAGTCGACTCATCAGGTTAAGTCGACTCATGCCTGTCATAAGTCAACTCACGAACTCAAGCCCTGTTGGCAAAAATCTTTGACCAGTCGACTCATCAGTTATGAGTCGACTCATATGAGGTCATGAGTCGACTCATCGACGGTTTCCTGGTTTGGTTGGGTTTCTATTCACACGAATTCCTGTTGGTTTTGGGCTTGGTTATTTTCCAGATTGCTATCCATGTTTGTACACCTATATAAAGGATTGTTTTAGGGTTTCTAAGCAATCTTAGATCATCTTAGATCAGAGAGAATCAGATAGATTCAAAGAGAGATTCTAATAATTGTATTAGGGTTTAGAGAGGATTGAGAGGTTGTTCTCGATTCTAATGAGGTTGTGAGGGAGAGATTTGTAATAATTGATTCTTCATAATCTAGAAAAGGTATTTTCCTTCGCCGTACCGAATTGTTCTTGTATTTTAGTTGTCTTCTTCTCAACCCATCTTTTAGTAATTCCGCTACCAAAGGGTGCTCGCACGGCGACTCGTATCAAGTTGGTATCAGAGCGATTAGATCCTGTGAAGGGGGAACTTGTGTATGGTCCTTACTCGATCGCAATACAAGAAGCTTAGCGAGATCCTTATTTCATTGGAAGGAGTCCAGGTTTTAAGGAAGGAAAAGATGGCTGGAGGAGACAATTCAGCAATGATTGATACATTAGAGAAGCAGATCGAGACGATTGGATCGACGCTCACAAAACTCGTCGGTCTCATCCAAGGAGGGAATGAAAAGGGGGAATCTTCTTCTAAGTCTAAAAAGAAATCTATCGAGTCCGGTGGAGAGAGCGAGCTTTCAGGCTCCGACGAGGTGGACGAGACCATCAAGGCTGCACCGCATCAAGGGGGTAAGAATCCTTACCAGAACCTGAAGATTGACTTCATGGTGGAGATTCTTGTTTATGATAGGAGTGTTGACGTCGAGAGGCTTGATGACTGGATCGAGCGGATGGAGACGTATTTTACTCTTTTAGGCTACTTTTCAAAAGAGAAGATTATGTTCGTGACTTTGAAGCTTTCAGGGCACGCGTTGACGTGGTGGAAATCCAACTGCAAGCAGGAGAAGAAGGCGGTGTTGTGGAACAAGTTCAAAGAGTTACTGAGGAAGCAGTTCTACCCGGTAGGATTCCTTGAAGAGCGTTGGTACAAGTGGTATGGCTTGCGCTAAAGGGTTAATCAAACCGTTCAAGAATACACCATGGAGTTCCAGCAGCAGGCGATGGTCCTCAACATTACGATAGAGGAATATTCCGTGTTTATGAAGTATATGGTAGGATTGAACGATTACATCCGAAAGGAGATGAAGCTATTCACGGTGGAATCAATTGTAGAGGCGAGCGTGAAGGCTATTGCCCTCGAGGGCAAGCAAAAGAAGGGCAACGAGGCTAAGGGAGACTCCAAACAGACGGGAAACGAGTCTAGTGGTTCTCAATCTAAGAAGGAGGAGAAGAAGGGTAATCCAGGAAAAGCAGAGCTGATTTGTAGTCACTGCGAGAAGACAGGACATACAGCTGATCGGTGCTGGGAGAAGTATCCTCATCTGAAGCCAAGAGGGTTGAAGAGGAAGGAGGAGAAAAAGACATAAATGATAGCACAGGGTCCGAAGGAAGTTCTTGGGATGACAGATCCTAATAATAGTTTCAACCTTATGACAGGGAAACAGGCTACGACAGAGGACGAAGGCCCGAGGGAACAGCTCTTTGTGATCAAGTTGCAAGTGAAGACCAGTTTGGTTGATATCATTGTTGTTTCAGGTAGCGAGAAGAATTTGATATCTGAAGCCTTGGTTCAGAAGCTGGTTCTGATGATAGTCAAGCATCCAAAGCCCTATCCATTGGGGTGGATTCAGAAGGAGACGGGACTGAGTGTAGTTGATCAATTCACTGTCAGATTTGCAGTCCACGAGTCGTATATTGACGAGGTCACATGCGACGTCGTTTCATTGAATGTTTGTTAGATTATACTGGGCAATCTGTACTTATGGGGTAGATATGCGATCTACAAGAGACGGGCTCAGAAGTATACATTCACCAAAGGTGGTGAAAAGTTTATATTTCGGTCGGTGTCTCTTCAGAAGGAGACAAACTTGACGACGGTGATGCGAGCGAAGAGATTAGTGAATGCAAGCAAGAAGTTTGTCTCACTATGCACTAGTTTTCGAGAAAAGCCATCGAAAGAGGATTGCGTGTTGGAGCGGAAGACGACTATAACGAGACGCGGGACGAATGAGTTGTTTCTGATCGGACGTCGAGACCGGATTCCTAGCAAGGCCAAGTGGTACAGAAAAGATGGAGGAGCTCGAGAGTTTCCTTAGCAAAAGTTCTAACTTAAAAGGGACTTCAAGTTCCTAAAGAGGGGACCCATGATAGGGGTGTATCTCTCTTCGGAACTTAGCGATCCTCATGGGAGCTTGAGGATAGATGATTCTCATGATAGCATGAGAATAGGGATGTAAAATAGTATAGTAGAACGCTGGTGGAAGCTTAGTTCTTGGAGTTCTAAGCTTTGGTGGAGATAGCGTTGCAGAGTTACCATTAGAATCTCGCTTTCCTTTTGTGGTTAGGAGATCGTGTTGGAATCCTATCTATGGTTCAGTTGGGTAATTTCTCAATTCTATTAAAGTTTGAATCTTTCTTTACAATTTAGAGTGGTTTGCAATAGGAGAAGAAGTTGGTGAAAGAAGCAAGACGACGACGAGTACAATTCAGGTTAGATTTTAATACACTAAGATTAGTATGGTGAAGTATGATGGTGATACAGGTGTATCTCTCTTCGGAACTTAGCGATCCTCATGGAAGCTCGAGGATAGATGATTCTCATGATAGCATGAGAATAGGGGTGTAAAACAGTACAGTGGAACGCAGGTGGAAGCGTGGAATGAGACGACGAGCAGCATATTCGAAGAATCTAGATTTCAGCTCGTGAGTCGACTCATACATGTACATGAATCGACTCATCAGGTTGAGTCGACTCATACCTGTCATGAGTCGACTCATGAACTCAAGACCTGTTAGCAAAAGTCTCTGACCAGTCGACTCATCAGTTATGAGTCGACTCATCAGTTATGAGTCGACTCATATGAGGTCATGAGTCGACTCATCTCAGTCATGAGTCGACTCTTCGACGGTTTCCTGGTTTGGTTGGGTTTCTATTCATACGAATTCTTGTTGGTTTTGGGCTTGGTTATTTATCAGATTGCCATCCACATTTGTACACTTATATAAAGGATTGTTTTAGGGTTTCTAAGCAATCTTAGATCAGAGAGAATCAGATAGATTCAAAGAGAGATTCTAATCATTATATTAGGGTTTAGAAAGGATTAAGAGGTTGTTATTGATTCTTGTGAGATTGTGAGGGAGAGATTTGTAATAATTAATTCTTCATAATCTAGAGAAGGTATTTTCCTTAGTCATACTGAATTGTTCTTGTATTTTAGTTGTCTTCTTCTCAACCCACCTTTCGGTAATTCCGCGACCAAAGGGTGCTCGCACGACGACTCGTATCAGATGGAAAAATCAATTTTGGTTTGTGGATGAGCAACGTACAGGACGTTCTCAATGCTCAAAATTTGGAAGAGACCATCATGGTCCATGAGAGGCCACTGAAATACGATGAGGCGATATGGGACAAGATGAATAGGAACACTTGTGGAGTGATCAGATCTTGTTTGGAACAAGAGCTGAAATACGATGTGATTAGGGTAACGTCTGTGATGAAGATGTGGGAGATTCTTAACAACAAGTATCTTACAAAGAGTGTTGAGAACCGATTGCACTTGCTCCGGAGATTATTTAGATTCTAGATATCTAGAGGCACCTCGCTTGCGGCTCATGTGAATAACTATACAAAGTTGTTGTCGGACTTGGCGAATGTGGATGAGAATTTAATGGATGAGTAAAATTCGATTATTTTGTTAGGCTCCTTACCTGATGAGGAGTATAATACCTTCGTGCTCACTTTGTTGAACGGTCGATCTTCCATCACATATAGTGAAGTGACTAATGCATTGACAAATTACGATTTGAGGAAGAAGGACGAAGAGACTTCTAGAGCTAGTACTTCAGGAGAGTCCTTATCGACGAGAGGAATGAGTCCCTATCCGAAAGGTGGCAACCGAGGCAGATCAAAGTTTAGAGGACACTACCAGATTTTGAAGAACCAGTGCGCTTTTTCTACAAAGAACAAGGACATTAGAAGAGAGATTGCATGAAGCTCAAGGAGAGGGAGAATAGCAAGAAGAAGTGCCCGGAGGCTAATGAGGTGAACGCCGTGAGAGGTGATGATTCTGATGATTCGTGCTTTTCTCTATTGATTACTCCAGAGGTGAACCATGCAGATGCATCTGATTGGATGTTTGATTCTGGTGCTACTTATTATGTGATTCCTCGGGAAGATTGGTTTGCATCGTTCGAGAAACTCGATGGGGGCGTGGTAGTCATGGGAAATGATCAATCTTGTGGCATTTGTGGAATAGGTACCGTCAGGATTCAGATGCAGGATGGAATAGTTCATAAATTGAATGAAGTGAGATTTATTCCTCAGTTGAAGAAGAATCTTATTTCAGTTGGAGCTTTGGAGGCGAAGGGATTCGAGATGACCTTTGAGAATATTGTAGCGAAGGTTGCTAAAGGATCTTTGGTGGTGATAAAGGGAGTCCGCAGTAGAAATTTGTATTATCTGAAGGGGAGCACTAAGATTGGCCAAGTAGCTTTAGCTATTTCAGAGGCGGACGCGAGCAGACTTTGACACTAAAGGTTGGGACACACAGGTGAAAAGTCACTACAGGCACTGTGCAAGCATGGGCTATTGAACGTAGCCAAGAGTGAGAAAATTGAATTCTATGAGCACTACGTACTAGGCAAGAAGAAAAAGATGAAGTTCGGGACAACCATTTATAGAACAAGAGGCATCTTGGACTATGTGCACACGGATGTTTGGGGTCTCACCAAGATGACATTACTTGGTGGTCGACATTGGTTCGTCACGTTTGTAGATGACTATTCTAGGCGTTGTTGGGTGTACATCATGGCGAAGAAGAGTGAAGTCCTAGATATATTTGTAGAGTGGAAGAAGAGATTAGAACTGCAGACTGGGAGAAAGATCAAGATGTTGTGATCCGATAATGGCGGTGAGTATACTTCTGACCCATTTCAACAGCTATATCGAGACGAGGGCATAGAGAGGCACTTCATAATTAGTCATACACCGTAGCAGAATAGGGTGGCAGAGAGGTTGAATCGGTCTTTACTGGAGAAGGTTCGATGTTTGTTGTCGCATAGTGGTTTGGAGAAGATCTTTTAGGCTGAGGCACTTTCTTATACGAGTCACCTCATTAATAGGCTGCCTTCATCAGTGATTGAGGGGAAAACCCCTATGGAGATGTGGTCGGGAAAGCCAGCACATGACTATGATCAGCTCAAGATATTTGGGTGCCCTGCATTTTATCATGTTAGAACAGATAAATATGAACCTCGAGCTAAGAAGGCCATATTTGTGGAATTTAAGCGTGGTGTCAAGGGATACAAGCTTTGGGATCTAGTTGATAAGAAGGTTGTGCTGAGTACAGATGTCACATTCGATGAGACTTCTATCTTGAAGCTTGCTAGCTCTCATCAAGTGGAGAGCGATCCGACATTGGAGACATCGCAGGTGGTAGAGATTGATGCAGCTCCACATTATCCAGATGAGTCCGTTACGCTATTTGACAAGAGTTGTACTATTTTACATTTTCATTGTATAAGTCGATCTTATAAAAAGATCTACTTTTCTCGTTTATTTGAGTTTATTGTAACGACCAAAGTTGTAATAGATTCAAGACAATGAAAACAACAACTTTTGACCCAAACACGCTGGTGACCACGGTGAGAGCCAACAGTCTTTCTGCGAAGGCTGATGTGTCACAACCTCGGATCCGGATCCCTATTGACGTAGAGGTCGAGTACGAGTTCGACCAGGCCAAGTTCGAGGAATATCTGTCGTCTACCTTCTCCAGATCCTCTACCTCTCGCAAGCGAAGGAAGATCAACGCCTCCGTTGCTGCTGCAATCACGCCTTACAACACCCCTCCGGCCTCCAATGAGGCCGGATCTACAGATCTGGACTCCTCAATCAAGGAGATAGCCGCTGGAGGTGCGCTTACTTTATCGAAGAGAGCTCGCCAAAGGCAGTGCCAACGCCTCGCACGCCAATTCACCAAAGCTTTGGAGCCTGTAGACAGGATCCGTTACGAAGCGGATCTGAAATTCAAGGAGCATCGAGCCCCCCAACAGCGAATGAATGAGCAACCCTCCAAGTCCTCAACGAATGAATGGATCCAAGTCAGAAGGACCCGTTCAACCCTTGAAGAACGCATCTAGAAGCGTCGTGCACTGCTTGCTCACGCGCGAATTCTTGTGCAAAAGGCACAAAAGATGCAGAAGAAGGACATAGCCAAGAAACAACCAAGACTGCATCAAACTTGGAGGCCAAAGTACGAAACAGCGGCCGAAAAGATCAAAAAATACGGGTCACTCAAGTCTGACCCTCCTAGGCGCGGGTCACTCAGGTCTGACTCTCTAAGTCGCGGGTCACTCAGGTCTGACCCTCCAAGCTGTGGGTCACTCATGTCTGACCCTCCAAGCCGCAGGTCACTCAAGTCTGACCCTCCCAGCCGTGGGTAACTCATGTCTGACCCTCCCAACTGTGGGTCACTCAAGTCTGACCCTCCAAGTCGTAGGCCACTCAGGTCTGACACTCCAAGTCGCGGGTCACTCATTTGATCCTCTAAGCCACAGGTCACTCAAGTCTGAACCTCCCAATCGCGGGTCACTCATGTCTGACCCTCCCAGCCGTGGGTCACCAAGGTCTGACCCGCGCTAGGGCTGAGACAAGAGACACTCTGCACCCGTTTTTTAGATTCTATCAAGTTCCGCCCCAACTCTGATTGATCTAATACTTCCAGTGAAGGCTCGCGGTAGTGTAGACTTGTTCAAAAGCAAGAAGCCAATGGCGGATCGTCTGGGTCCTTTGTACAAAGATCGATGCAAAGTTTCGATCAAAGAGCGCTTGGGTCCGATGACTGAACCCCGAGAACCTACTCGAGCTTGGGGTCGCACACGCCCTCGCAACAAGTCAGAGCCTTTCTATAATAGGAAAACTCCTGTAACTGACCGCCTCGGACTGTAAATCAGTATCCAGGAGCCCGTTAAGGTCCCGTGCTCATGAAAGCGTGGCTCCAAACGTGTAACTCTTGAGAACGCCATCAAGGCAACAAGTCCTCAGAAGGAAACATGTTCGTTAGATGATGACGTTATACCTAAGAAGTCGTGCCAACATGTGATAGATTGCTCCGGTCATCATGCCGATGAGTTGTACTATCGGGCTGGGGGTACGAACAGATCTCAAAAGAGATACCCGGGAGATGGACTTTCATTATCCGTGCGTCAAACTTATCAGGGCAGTATTATCAGTGTGTAGTTGCCCCAAGACCACTCTGCAGAGGGTCTCGGTATTCGAGAGGATCTCCGACGGAATGGCTAAGTCCAAACCAAAGCGTCTCCGTAAGAAACAATCGGCCGTTCAAGGTGGCGAACTTCCAGAAGTCACGGTTAATATGGCTAATAAGGAAAAGTCGGCTCGACCTTCTAGTTCTGACCTACTTATATCTCATCGTCTAACCCGGTCACTATAAGAAGGTGATTGTAGGTGTATAAAACTGCCTATAGGTCCCTTAACACAGCTCGACGTCATCAAACCAACCATCGGGCAACGTATTCAAACACGATCATTAGTCCACAACACCGAAGCCAAATGATACGCGACGAAGCGGATTAACGAGGCTACGAGGCTAACGAACCGCACGCAAACAATGGAATAAATCCACTCGCGTGCGGAATCAAGATAACGGTTTGGTGAATCAACGAGTCATCCAACCAAGAGCGGACTCGGACGAATCGAGATCGAATCAAGATCAGTTTTTGGACTCGAACTCAAAAGTGGATTTACTGCCAAATCAGGATCCGGATTTACTACCAAATTAGGTCAACGAATCAAGTCCGGATAAATCAACCACAAAACCGGAAAACGGATGCAACGGCGGAAAAACCAACACCAAGAGAGACCCGGCCAAAACAGAGTCACCCAAAGGTGGCTCGGTGGCCGAGCCACCCAAGGGTGGCTCGGTGGCCGAGCCACCCCAAAATGGGTGGCTCGGCCGCCGAGCCACGCTCAGATCTAGGCCCAGATCTGGGCCCAGATCCGCTTTCAAATCCTATAAATAGAGGAGAGGGGGTTCATTTTTAAGGGTTGGAAATTTTGGAGAGGCGAAGCTCTGCTGGATTTAAGGCTCAGATCTAAAAAAGATTGAAGCTTTGGGACTTTGAGGACTTGCTCTTCCAGATCCGGTGCTCGGCGATCGTCAACGCCAAATAAGGCAAGAGTTCGAGAGGGACCGGATCTCAGATCTACGCAGTCATCCTCCGGATCAAAGCTTGGCCTTTGATCCCGAGAAGAGTCTCGAATTCCCTTGGTCGATTTCGACACTTGGGCTATTATTTCCTTGGCGAAATAATCCCCCCGGCTATTATTTCCTTAGCGAAATAATACCCGTCATACTGCGTAGATCCGACCGGATCTAGATCGCGCGGTGGTCCACAAATAAACCCCGGCGCAGGCGAAGAACCCACGCAAGCGAGTGACCGCAAAACAGGAGCTCGTGATTTGTTTGACAAACAAGGAGAAAAAGTTGTAATTTTTATTTCTTTTTTTATTTGATTTCGTTGTAACCGGATCTTATAAAAAGACCGGATCTTTGTAATCGATAAACTATTACTGAGAGTGCAATGGAATCGATGAAGAAAGCTACGATTTTTCCCGCGAACAGTGATGAATAGGAAACTCCCACTCAAACTCCTGCTATGCCTATGCACTCAACACTCCCATTATTAGAGTCTGGACATAGTACTCGGAATTTTAATCTCCTGATCATTGACAATTATCAAACCCCTCCGTGTTAAGTATTTATCACTTAACACTAGGAACTCTCTTTGAGTGATTTGTACGAATCAACACTCCCACTGTAATTTGTACTCCCACTCTCACTGTTCATTTGGTCAAACCTTTCTACAGTTAGGGCCAAAACCAAAATTCCCTCTTGATTCCTTCCATGAATGAGAGGCCCACTTTCACTCCCACTTGGTCAAACCTTTAAACAGTTGTAGGCTGTCTAAAAATCACAATAGATAGTTGATCCCCCATCAAACACCGATGATGGAAGTTACAATCTGACGACTTCCAGAAGGCCACAATTTGAGGACTTTCACATAGAAGGTTACCATCTAACGACCTTCACAACAACTAATGAAAGCCCCAATTCAACAACATTCATGATCAACATCGGGAGTTACAATCTGACGACTCTCATATTTTCGAGGAGCTAAGACGAAGGTTACAAGATGACGATCTTTGCGGCGCCCTAGCAAAAGAGACTACAAATCAACGGTCTCTTCATACTAAAAATACAGATATCTCTCAAACCGTAAGGAATTTGGTAAAATTGACAGAGCAAACCAAACCCAATGGGGTTGGTTTGGTCGGCTCCGTCTCGTCGAGATAGCCGATTTTCATATATAATTCGTCCAATTCCGACGTACGGTTTGAAAGTTATGACCTGTTCTTCGTAGCAAGTTATGTTCTGAAGTCCGTCTGCAAGACTGGGCTTCATCAGAACATTAGACTTAGCCTGAAGCTCGCCAAGCCCGCCTAGGGTTCGCCTCTGCATTACAGAGCCAAAACGCATAGGTCGAACCAGCGTTATAACATCAAAACGCGGAGTTTACCCTTGTAATATAACGTCAAAACGCATAGCTGTGGCCCAACTCTGCGTTTTCAGCCTAAAACGCAGAGTTAATCTCTAAAACAGCACCAACTGTGCGTTTTCAGCCTCAGCTGTGTGTTTTCAGCCTCAGCTGTGCGTTTTCAGCCTCAGCTGTGCGTTTTCAGCCTCAGCTGTGCGTTTTCAGCCTCAGCTGTGCGTTTTCAGGTCCAGAAACGCACAGTTTGAGCCCAGAACGCTGTTTTCAGCGTTTAACTCGTTCAAGCACGATTTGAATGGTTCCAGAACCGTTTTCTTCCCAAGATTTTAGGAGATCACTACCCTATCATGGAGAGATTTATGGGGAGCAGTTACACCCCATTAAACCCTCATTAAGGAGAGATTTAAGGGGGCGGTTACACCCCTAAATCCCCTATAAAGGGTGGGAAACTCAACTAAGTTTGGATGCTCTTTTTTTTGGTTGACTTTTTGGGGGGTCGTGATTGGTGGATTGATCGGTTTCAGCAACAAAACCGTAGAAGGTTGAAGGAGCTGGCATCAAAAACCGCCTGAAGTCAACAACTCTCAGCAGTTCAACAACACGGAGAAGGAAATCTTTTGAAGATTATCAAATCTTAGAGAATCCCTTCATCGGTGGAGAATCAGCTTGGCTATTAACCGAATTTTCGGTTCTAACAACTCTGTTACAGAGTTTCAACTCACTCTGAGTTCTGAAACTCATTTAAGAGTTCGTGATTAACTTGCAATACAAGTTAATCATATCAAACCAGTTATTCGGTTCTCAACAACTCTCTTTAGAGTTCTCAACTCGTTTCGAGTTCTTTACACTCATCGAGAGTTATAAACCGAATTCATCACACAAGTCAATTGTTCCAGTGAGATAGTACGGTCGGATCGTCAACGGAGAGCAAGTTCGACGCGATCAATCGAAGGAAGCACTCCATCGCTACCAAGAAGAACCCAGTCTTAAACAAAGGGGAGAATCAAATCCATTCTCTTCTCTTTTGTAATCGGAATCCAAATTGTAATCGATTTTGAGAGAATACAAATCAAATTTTCTTTCATTGTCTTTTTACTGCAAATTTCCAACAAACAAAAGATGGTGACTCTGCTGGGGACTAGCTTCTATGACGAAGAAGTGGTGGTGCAATCCGACGTCAACCTCGCTGGAACAACGGTCGAAACTCTGATCATCGAGTTCGATCAAGCCAAGTTTGAGGAGGCCCTCTCCTCTGGATCCCTTAGCCACAAAGCTATGCGCAAGATCCACAAAGTTTCCGAGGAGACTAAAGCTCCAGTTGCGGTCAACTCATCTAAAGACTTTCTCCCATGGGGGTTGCACTGTTCATACAGTCCCCTCCCTAAAGGAGAAGACTTAGCTTCGGCACAATTCCCAAAAAGCCGATCCTCCAATTAACGCGAACTCTGCGTTTGCGAGCCTCAACACGAGCTCTGCATAAGCCAAGCTAAACGCAGCCCTCAGGAGTGCGTTTCCCAAATAAAACACAGCCTTCAGAGGTGCGTTTCAACATCAAAACGCAGACCGCAAAACTGCGTTGATCTGGCAGAACGCAACTCTCAGGAGTGCGTTCAAGATCCAAAACGCAGACTTACGAATTGCGTTAACCAACAAAAACGCAACCTCCAAAGGTGCGTTTCATCAACAAAACGCAGGCTTACAAACCGCGTTAACCAACAAAAACGCAACCTCCAAAGGTGCGTTTCATCAACAAAACGCAGACTTTGGTCTTGCGTTAATCAAGCTAAACACGACCCTCGTGTTCCTTCTTTGGAACGCGATGTGATTCGTCGTGTTCAAAAAAGTCAACATGGATTTAAAATTCATGTTTACCAAGAACCAGTCCCATCCTTTAATGGACAGGGGGTTCCATCTCTACCCTCACGATCTGTGAGAGGTTCATCCCAAGTCTCTGACTTGCGGGAATTGCTGTCGATGTTCAACCGACCGACGAACGTCGTTGTGCTCAATAATCAGCGACATTCTCACAGGAAGAAGACTTTAGAGGATGAATACCTTGAAGTCACTTCTAACATGGTTGGCATAGGGAGATCATCAACCCCTAGTTCTGACGAATCAGAGGCAGATCATTCTCCAAGCGTCAGAGAAATCGCTAACGAGCGTGAAGGAATCTACCAACACACTCGGACTCGAACAGGTGTCATTCCTCCTATCAATTATCGGAGTTTATCCAGAGGAACTAATGCCGATGACGAACACTCAGCCATTGCAGAGTCCCAATCATCAAGCTCTTTTGTTGAACATGAGAGCTACGCTTATATGACGGGAAACCATGAAGATCTCGTGAAGAGACTTGATGAGTAGGAGGCCATGCTCAAATCTCAGCAGGAGGCCATCAATGAACTCTTGGCCCTGTTGACTCAACTCGTCGCAGACAAGGACAAATCTCAGGAGACAGATTCGCCACCTAGGCAAAAATCTTCCCGGAGAGGAAAACCATCTTCATCCCGACCTCACACAAGCAAAGGGAAGGGAAAAGTGGTTGATGACACGGCTTCTGACCAAGAAGCCCACAACCTAGAATCTTCCTCTAATGAAGGAAGAGAGACGGAGAACGAGCAAAATCTCCAATCTACCAAAATGGAGGAATCGGAAACCCGCCTCAACGCCATTGCTAACAGAAGCGAGCTCCAAGACGAGGGTGTTATCAGACCCTACCCTGCCGAATGGGATGCAGCACCTTATCCTCCAAAATTCGAGGTCCCGACGCTACAAACTTTTAACGGCACGGGATCACCGAACCAACATATCTATCATTTCAAGTCACAGACTGGGAATGTGATATCAAACGACGCCATTCTGGCTCGATTATTCATTGGCACCCTCAAGGGAGTTGCCTTTGAATGGTTCAGAAAACTGCCTGCCGGATATATCCGAAAGTGGGCAGATCTAGAGAGACTCTTCCTGTCAAGATTCTTTGAAGAGGATACAGAGGTCCCCATCCATACCCTTCTCACCACTAAGCAGAAGAAGAGGGAGTTCGTCAAAACCTTCGTCAAAAGGTTTCGAAACATGGCTCTTCGATGCCCGACAGGTATGACACAGTCTACCTTAGTGGAGACCTGTCGACACAACCTGCAGACCAACATCCTAGCTAGAATAGGAGTTGCAGAATGCCGTTCCTGGAGACAACTAATCTCTCAAGGCGAACAGGCTCAAAAGATTATTGCCAGGATCAAAGCTGAAGAGCAAAGTAGGCAGGATCAGTCCGAGCAATCGGACCAAGCCCAATCTTCTCCTGAGCAATCGAACCAAGCTCACTCTTCCCAGTCAGAACCGGAAGATACCACGACCACTGAAGCCAATCCTCTTCAGTAGGATGGCGGGTCCAACAACTATCACGTTAACAGTTACCTCTGATAGTCGAACTCGTTAGATAATGGCTCACTAGGCGATGTGCCATGTCTACTCCTTTCTCCCCCTGTACTTGCCCAAGACTGGGGGTTAGTTTATTGGTAGTTCATTGGATTATGAGTAATAAAATTTCTGAGTTGTTATGTTCAATAGAACACCTCTGTCAACCATAAAATCTACCAGAACTATCAAGTCCATCAACTTGCCAATCCTCTTCAATAGGATGGCAGATCCACAAAGCTGTCACGTTAACAATTACCTCTGATAGCCAAACCCTTCAGATAATGGCCTACCAAGTGATGTGCTTCTACTCCGACTTCATGGATAGTGCCTCACTAGGCGGTGTGCCTTATCTACCTCTTTTTCTTCCCCTGCTAAGTCTTAATCAAGACTGGGGGTTGGTTACTTGAAATCCATTAGATTAAGAGTAACGAATCTTTCATATCGTCGAGTTAACATTATACTTCTGACGATCATCACCTTCACTGAGTATGCATGCAACTCGCATCACTCACAATTTGTCACGTTAACATTACACCTCTGACAATCCACTTGTCAATCCTCGTCAATAGGATGATAAGTCCACAAAGTTGCTCCGATCGCAACGTCCTT
>BQKN01064827.1:201332-240164 GCA_022839385.1 Asparagus kiusianus
TGTGTGTGTGTGTGTGTGTGTGTGTGTGTGTGTGTGTGTGTGTGTGTGTGTGTGTGTATATATATATATATATATATATATATATATATAGTTACATATACATACACACTTTAATTGTGGTTTCTATGTATATATATAGTTATATATATACATATATGTTTTGGTTTGATAGTTTTCAAGTTTTAATATGAAATAATTGAATACAATTGAAATCATATTTATATGCATATATATGATTTCATCAATATCAATTTTATTTAGTTTAATGAAATCATATTTATTGTTTTTGAAAAGTTTGCAAATATGCAATTTTATGAAAATATTGTATTATCAGTTTTTAGACTTAACAATAATCATATACATCTTTTATTAAGTCTCCAAAATTATTTTATAATGTTTCAAAACATGGTTTAGCTAAAATGTCAAAACTCATGTGTTTACATTTTCATGTTTTGGACTATTTTATAAAATAATAATATTTTTCATTTGGGAGGTCCTTTTTAAAAACCAGTTTTTGTAGTATGTTTATTATCATGTTTATAATTATTTCCTAAAGTTTTACATTTTTCTGATTTTATTTGTTATTTTTAAAAGAGGTTTGAAAATCAGATTTCTGTTTAAAACAGACAGTGTGCATGTCTTGAGTCGACTCATGAACAGTATTGAGTCGACTCATAAACTGTTGTGTAGTTTACATTTTGTTTCTGACGAGTTGACTCATAACATCATGAGTCAACCCATCAGGTTGAGTCGACTCATGCTTGTCATAAGTCGACTCACAAACTGTGCTGGAAAGTGTGTTTTGTTTCTACTGAGTCGACCCATGACTTCATGAGCCGACCCATGCATGATGAGTCGACCCATGCATGATGAGTCGACTCATGTTTTTTATGAGTCGATCCATAAGTTGATTTTTAGACTGTAACGGCTACTTATGAGTCGACTCATGAACAATACCGAGTCGACTTATAACACTGTAACGGCTATATTTCTAGACTGTACTGTTTTTAGGTTTTTGGTCTTTTTACCTTGTTTTCTCTTGGCTTTGGGGTTCCTATAAATACCCCCACATATCCTCAGTTCTACATACAACTTAAGAGAATGTTTTAAGAAAGTTTAACAAGAGTTTAAGTTTCGTTTAGTTTAGTTTTTTGGTTTGTGAAGAAGTTTTCACAAGTGGAGGAGATCATCTTCATTTGAGCTTCAATCTCCATCTCTCCATCTAGTTGTTTCAGAGAAGAATTTCTAAACTAAATACTAGCTTTGCTTTAGTTATTTGTTGTTTATCATTTTTATTAAGTTAGGGTTTACATTGAGTTTATGATTGATTTTCTCATTGTTTACACACATAACCATTGAGCTTATTGTATTTATATGCATTGTATAATTAGGTTGTGGGGAGTTGTAACAATTGAGAGTGAGCTTAATTGAGTTCTCGTCAATTATAGAGAACAACCATTGTTGTATTCGTGCCTAATTATGTAGATCACTTTGTAATACACTTGTACACCGACAGGAGTGTGTGGTGAGAGTCGGGTTGTCCCAAGAGGAGTGAGGTAGGTAACAATACCTAGAGAGAGGTTGTAATTCATTCCTAACACTTGAGGGAGACACAGGCTAGAGACCAATACTTGAGAGGGCATAAAGTGTGATTACAAGAGTGTGAGATTGTAAAGTTTTTGGTTAGCTAGAAAACCGTAGTGTGATGTGTAAACGTTATTCGGGTGAGCGTAGAAAACCCGGTTGTCATAGTGAATTTCTCCCCGGGAGTAGGGAGCGGAGACGTAGGACGGAAGGTCCGAACTCCGTGATCATATTGTGTGTTTGCATTATTTATATTGCCCTATCATAATTGTATCTTTAGTTTAGATTGTTTACTCTTGTGTTGTTTTTATATCCTTGCATATATTTTACCATATAGGATGTATCTCTTTGTTCATATTGCATATTCTTTCTCATAACATATTGTATATCTATCTTGCAAGAATAAATTATTAATAAGTTTTTATTGGCATAAAATTGGATTAGATTAGCATAAGACCTTAATCACTCCCCTCTAGGGTCTAACAATATGTCACTTCAAGTTTGTCTAACTTAGTCCCTAAAACTTCTAATTTTATTGTAAAACTCTACATCATATTAGTTATTACTAATATATAATAATATATTAGTAGGCAAATTGCATGTTGAGAAATTATTTATGGAAAGAGTATAAAATATAGAATTATCCTAGAATTATACCATGACACTTATATAGAAAAATTACAAAGAGTATTCTTGTGTCTAGGCAACAGGATAGAAGGTACAAACATTCAATTTTAGAAAATATTAGGATATTTAAGTGTAGCAAGATACAAGAGGAGGTATATAACTTTCATAAATTATAAGGTATTTAAGTTCAATAAAGTATATAAAGATTTAAAACCTTTCTTAACCACAAATAATTGTATGTGGTCTTATTAATAAATAATATTCATCATATAATATGAGGCCAAAAGCTTAGCTTATATTTATATAGTAGAGGAGGTGTAGAAAAATTAAAGCATCATATTTTAAATAATCCTATGATTTTGAATTATTTCTTGAAATTATATACATTGCTTAGAAAACTTTAGAAGAGGCTTTCAAAGGACTACTACAAAGTGTTGGATATCAAATAAATACTAGACAACTGAAATTTATGGTATCAGATTGTAGAAATCGGGGATATGTAAACAACACTGGGTGTCATATGAGATAATATTCATACATAATATAACATTGTAAACTATAATCTAACATATTAATAAATTTTAAATATAAGAATTTTCATGAAAATATATGCGTAAAATGTGGGAGAGTTGAGAGTGGAGCTAGAGATTTGGGAGACGAATTGTGACTTTTGTGGCTTTCATGGGTTTTGCTTTTGGTTCCCAAACATGACCCAAACCCTAGCCCATAATCAAACTAAAAATGACTCGATTTTGTCAATATCTTCAAAGGGATGTATCGGCCAATATTTTTTTATAACAATCGATATATCATAAAATAATCCCCAAATAAAAGAAACAATACAAAACTATAAATATTATTGAGTAAGGTCTTTAACCTGATATATCAGCCAATATAGTGATATATCGATCGATATTTAATACATTGCCTATAAGAGCAATATTTAAAGATAATTTAGATATAAGTTTCTTGATTTTAGATCTCCAATAATTCTATGTTATTCCCTTAAAATTTTGAAATTGCTTATAATTTAATGGGCTAATATTGAATTATTAAAATTTTGAGGGGTAAAAATTTGAACAAGCCAAATTTTGAAAGAGTGTTAATTTTTTGAAAACTCTCTCAGCTATGGGGATTGTCTCAAAAAACTCACTCAATTACTTTAATTTGGCAAAACATCCTAGCTGTGAGGGTGTTGTAAATAACCTCTCTTAACTTTAGTGCGATTTTAGAAAACACCCCTTGACTATAGCGTGTCTCATAAACTCCCCTGATCTTTTACACTTCTCTCAACAAAACCCCTTAATGTGGTTACTTGAATATATGATTTGAAGAAAATACCCTCTTGAAGAAAGCTATTTTAGTTAAAAAAAACTCTCAACCGATAATAAAAGGATCACGACCAATTTATAATTCTTTTTCCTTCTATATCTTCTCTTTTTCTTTAATCTAGCAAAAACTAAGCTAATTCTTTTATGGTTGAGGGATATTTTGGTCTTTCCAAATCAAATACTTGTCATATAATAGATCAGACTCAATGATATTAGTTCGGAGTGGTTAAGTAAGAAAACTTTATAAGATTAAATAAAAAAAATTAAAGTTAAGAAAGATTATCAGTTGAGAAAGATTATCTACAACACTCCAAATTTGACGAAGATTTATTCAGTTTCAAGTCAGCAATTTTCGAGGCCAAAGGCCCGAGTTCGAGATTTGTCACCCATGTCCTTTTGGCTTCGTTTGGATACCATTTTGTTTTTCTTGTTGTGTTTTTGTAAAAAAACACCATGATGTTGTGTTTTTCCCTTAAAATGTTTTCAAAACATCATGTTAAGTATTTTTGGTCAACACTAGTTTGACTCATTATAACATTAGTATTAAACATATTATTAATATATTCTATATTAATTATAATAAATATATTATAAATAAAATATTATAATATTTAGTTTACATTATTATAGTATTATAAGTATTAAATGTAATGCAATATAATATTGTATAATGTATTATAATATTATATTATACTTTAATGAGTTATATTATATTATATTTATTATTATATTATAATTATTACATATTATTTTCAAATAATTGTATATTTAATTATTTTGGTATATGAATTTGTTATAGTTGTATATTATATTAATATTTTTATAATAATATTACTTTATTATTAATATAATATTATATATTATTAATATAATATAATATTATACTATTATTCATATAATATAATATTATTAATAATGTTAATATTATTTTATTACAAGTATATTATTAATAAATTAATTTATTATAAATATTTTAATATTATATAATATATTATAGTTTTTAATATGTTAAGAGTTTATTAATAGTACTTTAACAATATATTAGTATTTATGATATTAATAAATATTTTTATATTATGAATATATTATTTTTACATTAACATTTGTTATAAATAAAGTATTTTATTATTATAAATTATTTTATTTTATAATAAATTATATTATTTATTACATAATATATTAATATTTTATATATTATTTTACATTTACTATACAATATGTTATTATAATATTATTATTATATTTTTGTGTTATTATTAAATGTGTTACTTTTATATAATGTTTTATAATTATTAATTTATTACAATTTATTTATTAAAATGTTAATCATATTATAGTGATTATACTATTGTATAGTATATTATTATATTATTATTTATTATCAATAACTTTTTAATTATATTTTATTAGTTTATTTATATTTTCTTCTTATTATTATTATATAATACATTATTAATATATTAAATATTGGTATTTAATATGTTAATATTATTATATAAGATATTTTATTTATTTTATTTTGATGTTATTTAATAAATATTACTAATATATTAAATTAACTATAATGGAGTATAGTGTATAGTATAATATAATAGTATGTTGATAATAACTCTATATTAATTATATTTAATATATTATGTTAGATATTATATTAATACATTCTCAAACTCAAAACCAAAACATCAAACTTAAAACACCTAAAAGGTGTTTTGAAATAAGTATTGTGTTTTTGATTTGATGGTGATTTAGCTTAAAAAAACACAATGGTTTCAAAACGCATCGCTAGTGATGCAATACTATTCTTGGTAATTTTGTTTTCTAATGTGTATGGTTAACTTTTATGAATTATTTTGTATTTTAGTATTAAATTGTTATTTATTTATATAAGCTTTACCATGAAAAATCAAGTTTGCTAGTATTTAGTTTGAAAACTAAAAAAATTATATGCTAAATTATTTAAAATACAGTTAATTAATTTCAATAAATAAGATTTATGGTTAATGTACCTTAGCTTCAATTTTCCACTTGATTTTCAAAAAAGAGTAACCAAACAAAAGAAATTACTTTTCCTATCATTTTCTTTCAATTTTCTTTATGATTTTCTAACTAACCAAAACAACAAAAAGAATATTATTTTCCTTTCTTTTTCTTTTCATTTCTTTCCACTTTCTATTTCCATTTCCTTTCTCTTCCTTTTCGTCAAACCAAATAGAGCCTAAGTAATGATTGATAGGGCCTAAATTAGGAGTGATTTTCTAAAAATCCCTATTTAGAAATACTAGTATAATGCATGTGCTTTGCACGTAAACGTACATGTTTTAAGTTTTGAAATTTTTATTGAATAGTAAAACTATATGCTAATAAATAAAATTGTATAAAAAAGATTGCCTAAAAAGAAAATGTATGGATTAATTATTATTATGTAGTTATTGTAGTTGAATGTTTTTCTTATAATGATCGCTCAGTGTTAATTTTTTTAAAATAAGTCCTCAAATTTAAAATTGTTATTAAACAAAACTGTCAGTTTTATAAGTTCTCTTAAATATTCACCCAAACTTGAAAGTTGTTAACTTAACTCTTAATTAACTAAGCTACATTAATCTTGCCAGCTTTCCCTTGATGTTCTTTAGATAGTTACACTTTGATACTTGCAACATATTGTAATAGTTACTTCTCATTATACTTATTTAAGAGGGTAAATTACACTAAACCCTTATGAACTTTTATTTATGAACATCTAGCCCGTATAAACTTTTAAAAGTACACTAAACCCCTAATGACTTTTCTGTTTTAAAGAAGACCCCAATAACTTTTTTAATCTTACAGATAACCCTCATAAATTAGAAACAGAAAATAGCATAAAAGGACATTTTGAAAGTTATTGGGGATTTGGTGTAATTTATCTAAAGATATTGGGGGCTTTCTACAAAAGTTATTAGGGGTTTAGTGTGATTTCGGAAGTTCATATGGTCTTTTTATTACAAAATGCTGAAAGTTCACGATGGTACTATAATTTACCTACAATTAATAGTACTATTGTTAATATTAAATAAATTTTTGTGAAAAAGTTAGTTTTCAATCATTGTGAAAATGTTAGTTTCTAATCATTACTAAATATAGATTATTTAGTATCATGTAATAATCTTTGGGAAAATACTCTAAAATAATATTAAATTATTTATTTAATTTATTTAATAATATAATACCAAATAAATAGTGTAATTTATAATTTTTATGATATTATTAAAAATAATTATACTATTTATGTGATTCAAAATTTATTCTATTTATTTTATTGTTTATTGAATTATAGTATAATTTTTAGTATTCAATAATACATTTTGCTATATATACTATTATTTTAATTATTTTATTATAATTCATAAATAGTTATCATAATAATTTAATTGGTTACTACTAATAATTGCAAATTATTATTTTATAAATTATTTTATTATATATTGTTAATAATTATAATTATTTAGGAAGGTGAGGAGGTGCATAAGTAATAAGAGGTTATACTTATTTAATAAAAGGTTAATTAGAGATAATGACAAAATTATAATTTATCAAAATTTAAGAGGGTAAAAAGAAAATTAAAAGTTTTAGCACCCCGATCCTCTTTTTATAGTAGAAATAGAAATAGAAAAGATAAAAAATTTTGTTAATTTCGAAATACGAAGATGTGGGGTCTAATATGACAAAAAAAAATTAAAAAAGGGCACAAGAGTAAAACCCAACAAAAGGAGCCCAGTCCCTGTCTCCTTCTCTCAGATCCGAATTCGAAAACCCTAGCGAGCTCCGATTTGATTCCGATCGAAGAAATCTAGCGCTCCTGAGCTTCTCAATTACCCGAACCTTAGCCTCTCCAATCTTTTTCGGTCGATTCTCTTGCGATCTCACTCCCTGCAATGGCATCTCAGCAGCAGGCAGCAGCTGGATCTCCTCCACCTCCTCAAGTTGTAAGCAATCTCGATCCCGTTTAGGGTTTCTCTGAACAATTTGGGAATAATTTTTGTCAATTTTCGTTTTTATACTTCTATTTTGTTTGGATTGAAAAATTATTAGGTGGGGAATGCGTTTGTTCAGCAGTACTACAATATCTTGTATAATTCGCCAGAGCACGTGCATCGATTCTATCAGGACAACAGCAAGCTCGGCCGGCCCGAGGGTCAGGGCGATATGAGCTCCATCACTACTCTTCAAGTAAGCATTTGGAGGGAATGCTGTTGTGGCGTATCATTGGATTCATCTTAATTTTGTCTGTTTTTTTCTTGATTCTTGGTTTTTTAGCCACAAAACTTCGCCTAGGAGGAAAGATTGAATCTTGAGACTGAGTAATCTGCTTGATATCAAATTTATTGTTTGGGCTTGTTTATAGCAATTAATGGAGAGAAAATGATTGATGGGGTGTTAGTTTGTTTTTCATGACCACTAGAATTGAGATATGGAGCTTGAGCGGGAAAATAGAAAAACTAACTGCCATAATACTTTTGTTTGGGGTCAAACTAACAGGTTTAAACTAGAGGGACTAGTTTGGAGTAACTAATGGGCTTTTAAAAACTTCTTTCAAGATAGATGAGAATCTCAAAAAACCCTTATTTATGTCAAATTCTATAATTTGGATTTTGTTACGTCCCATTATGTGGTTGGTTGCGTGTTAAGGGTATTCTTTTCATGTTTGGAAAGATGAATGTTGTAGTTTAGAACACATGGGGGATTGGATATATCAGATTGTTGAGGTCAAACTTGTTGGATGTTTTTTTGCTTTCTCAGAAAGTGATGGAAAAGAAAAGTGAAAAAAAATAGAGGAACGAAGTTTAAAATACAATCCTTTTCATTAGCTTAAGTTTGCTTCCTTTTCGCCTTTTCTTTTTGATTGGACAAGCAGAATAGGAAAATGAGCTGTAAGTAGATAATAAATGAACGATTTTGATGTTCAACTTCTAATTGGTTTGAGCCATTCACATATATAAGGTTAATTCACTTACTTATACTGTAGAAATGAGTGATGTGATGGGGAAAATCTAAGTTTCTTTTAGAGTAAATTGTGAGACTCAATGTGGAAACAAACTAAAAAAACTTAAACCTTGTGGTTTATTATTTATTTGCTTTCTGGTATGGAGCTAGAGGAAAAGCCACGACACGTTGTAATTTTTACTTGTATGAAGTCTTATAAAAATCAGATATAAAAGAAAGAAAGAAAGAAAACAATATAAACTCAAACCTAATATCAAGCTATCTATTAACAGCTACAACTCCAGAACAGGACTGAGAATTTTCAAAGAAATGAAATCTTTGTACCCATTTGTACTTCTATCTCAATGTGATCATATTTTCCTGTCACATATTGCAAATGATGATTGAAGGCAATAGATGAGAAGATAACTTCGACGGACGATGGTGGATTGATGGCTGAGATAAAGACGGTGGATGCCCAAGAATCGGTCGATGGTGGGGTGCTTGTCCTGGTGACTGGGTACCTTACTGGGAAGGACAATATCAGGAGAAACTTCACGCAGTCGTTTTTCCTTGCCACCCAGGACAAAGGATACTTTGTCCTGAATGACATTCGTAGATATCTGGATGAGACTGACCAACAACATGGCAATGTGGCAAATGGAGCTGTTGCTCCTTGCACAATAGAACAAGGCATGTTTCGGGACATACTATCTAAAATAATGTGCTCTAAGTACATCCTTAATTTACTATTTTCTTTTCGCTTGCAGACGCTCCACAGCCACTCGAGGAACAGGTTCACGAACAATCTGAGTTGCCACCAGAGGAGAATGTGATTGGAGAAGAAGAGAATGCAATTGAAGAAGTTCATAACCCTTCGGAGCATGACGAGGACCCGGTTGTGGAGGAGGAAACACCGGAAAGTGAGGTTGAAGATGAAGTTCCAGACAGTTCACAGGCATTGGCAGCAAATTATGATTCTACTGCTATTCAGAAAGAGGCACCAAAGAAATCATATGCTTCAATTGTAAGTCTCTGTTTCTAATTTGTAGTTGCTTTGGAACTGTCTTTTTATATTACTTACCAGTTAAGTTCCCAATGGTGATAGATCCTTTTGGATCATCAAACATTAGATTAGTTTACATCCCATCTGATGAGGACCAAATCATTGGAAAGTGAAGTTGATGGGCTTGTTTAATGGGTCCTAGACCTTTGGTCCTTTTGCGAGATTTCAATTTTTTCTAGGTTGTGTGTCATTAGGCTATATGGTAATAGGCTATGCATGTCCTTTATGTGGGCATTCTATCACGTTCTGGTGGTTATACTTACCTCTGTGTCCAATTAGTTTGACTTCCCATGGCAGGTGGAAGGTCAAACCTTAATGCAGTTTCCTCTTCTTTGGAGGGAGTAAGCAGTATAATTTTTATTCAAGTAATCTTCCTGGAAGAATAAAATTGAAACATAAATGTTTTACTTCTTAATAAAATTTCAATAATAATTTTGTAACTTGTTGTCTTTTCCAAGTGCAGAGTGCAGCATAGGCTTAACAGGTTTACTAGACCAGTTTTAGGCACATGTCCAATATGTTCAACTAATTAGTTGGTCAAGTGAATGCACTCTTAACTAAGATGATGATAATGTCAATTGCCTGAGTAGAAGTTCAACTGCATTTTCCATTACATCCATGCATTTATTAAGTTGTATATGTTGTGAAATAGTCAGTGTAACATATTTGTCATAATGATTGATAACTTCTTATCCCCCCCACCCCCACCCGCGACTCCACCCCCCCTCCCTTCCTCTCTCTCTTTCTGGTATTTAGCTTACTATCTTTTGCGAAGCAAGTTTCAGGATAACATAATCCCCAGGTTCAGAGTTTTTGTCTTTTGAGATATTTCAAGCTTTGAGATAATGTATGAATTTTGTTATGTGCTTTCTTGTAGTATTGGTTTTTCCTCGTTCATTTGAACTCCTTATTTGTTTCTTCCTTTTATTTCCATTAATACTTCAACCATTTAATATATATAAGACAGTAAATGCTTTGTTGGCCACTAAAATTTTATAAAAGTTTTTATTTGGAAATTCGAAGCTTCATGCCCAACTATATAGATATAACCATCTATATATAAGATACTTATTTATACTTCTAAATTTGTTAACAGATAAAAAATTCATTTCTGTGGAAGTTTGTATAGCTCATATTATCTTATGGAAGAGTTTCTTTTGAATGTTACGAATATATAACTTCCATATGTTGGCTGCATGAGGAAAATTTAGTATATTGTACTACTTATCTCCCCTAGTATGAACACTATTAATCTCTTATGTAAATTATACCATGAAGAGACTTTAGATAATTAATGCTGATGACTTGATGGCTGTTTGGATGTAGTTAAAACTCATGAAAGAGAATGTCGTCCCTTCATCAGTTTCTGCACCTGCTCTGGTTAAGGCTATACCCTCCAAACCAGAAAGACAGGCAGCCCCTGCTCCTACTCAAGCTCCTTTACCTGACATTTCTGCTGTCAGTTCAAATGCTCCAGAAACCATCAGTGTCTCAGAATCTGAAGGTGATAATTGTACCCTTTGTCCCAAAAAAATATCAAATAAACTTCATTGACTTTGAAAATAGTTATGACAGCCGCAAATCTTCATATTTTCAGCTGATGGTCATTCAGTATACATAAAAGGACTACCACTAAATGCGACGCCTGAACATCTTGAAGAGGAGTTCAGGAGGTTTGGTCCTATTAAGCCTGGTGGCATACAAGTTAGAAGCCATAAGGTTCTTTATTGTTCCTACTGTCACTATGCTTCTTGCTATATCGAAGAAGTCATCTATTATCTGTCTTGTCTAATTCTGGCTTGATTTAAATTGCAGCAACAAGGATTCTGTTTTGGTTTCATAGAATTTGAGACTGTTACTTCTGTCCAGAGTGCAATAGAGGTAAATTTACATAAAAGTATCTCTCATGTACTCACCTCCCATTAAAGGAATATCTATTTGATTTAGAGTTAACTAACAAATTTAGTCTAGAAAACCATGTACTCACCCCCATTAAAGAAATATTTATTAAATATTTATAATACTATGACTGTAACTGTAGACTTATAGTTACACCATTTTCTTGTTTGAACCTCCATTTTACATTATTACTTTTTACCCTGGTATTGTTGTGTTATGTTGGGCTCTATTATCATAATTTCATATCCTATTCTACAACATTAATTGGATGGCGTACAATTAGTTGCATCAGTTTATAAAATGTACTTAAAGAGAAATGAAAAGTTAATGTCTATCCCAACTCCAACTGGTGTTAGGTTGAGCAGATCAAAATCAGGTCAATGCAACTGTGAAATAGTAGCTAAGGATGCTACTAGTCAATCTCCGTAATGATTGCAGAGAATGATGCTCATCTGTTTAAGATGAGCCAAATGATGAATGACGGATTTTTGACAACATTCTTGGACTGGGGAAAAAATTGCTTGTATAGTTGTTAATTCTTCATCTCAAAATTGGTGCTGCCACCTACAAATCCATGTTTGACATTTAAAAAGTTTGCCCTTGTGCATAATTTTTTCTGGATTAAATAAAACTATCTTTGACATACAGCTATTGATTCAGAACTGTATTTATCTCATCAAGGTTTTCATTGGTATCGTCAAAGTCTTTTTCCATGAAAATTGGATATGCTAGGAAGCGCATGGGTTCGTAAAACATTTCCCCGACAAGGTACCGCTCTAGCATCATCTTCTGATTGGTACCAAATTTTGCCTAGAAAACCATGGACATGCAGGAGATTAACATCACATCCAAAAAGGTCCATTCATGGCTAGAAAAATTGGTCATGCAGCTTAAACTCTTTAAACATAGGCGCAATTCAAACACATACAAATGTAAATTCGCAAGCAAGTACGAACACATTAATAGTCTTATTGTCCTCATTTTTATTAGGCAAACAGCTATTGTTGACACTATATCCATGTCCAAATACATACCCGTCTTTATTGATAGATCAAAGGTCTATTCAACAGAACAACTGATGTATGTGTCTTTGCTGAGTACACGCTATTCAAACTGTTGATGCTTACGTAAGTGAGCTTAGTAATTGACTCACTGATATGCATCACCTACATCTGTGCACATTGACTCATTAACACGGTCTCAGAACACTACAGAGCTATTACAGGTGATAACACTCACCGAAGTTGCGATAAGATGACTTCTGCCGCACTTAATGTGCCTTAAATCTGAGTCCTTATGCTGATCAACAATGAGTCAAAGTCTCACCCAGCTCCCCTGTCCTTATATTGCAATTAATAATGAAAGAAATTGTAATTGAGGATCGGTGATGGGTATAAAATCAGTATTGTGATTGCAAATCTCACACTATGTTTGGCTTTTCTTCCATCTTTTACCTGTATTCATCCTGAATCTTGTATCTTTTTTCATCTACGGGATCAGTTAGAGCACTTTAGATACGTCATTCCTCTTCAAACTTTCCACCGAACATGTCATTTCTAAGCATTTCTTGCTTTTTCCTTCAACTTCCTTCTTTGATGTCCAATAAGACTTACTTTTCTCTGGGAAGTTCACAATTGAGAAGATTAATTGTTGTTAGGTGGTTCAGTTTCCTCATTTGACTACTATTGTGAAATTCCCAGCGTAAAAGAAGCCTGATTGGATATCAGCTATATTTTGATGGGTGTTTTAGGTTAGGAGATTCATTTTTTTAAAACGATAATCATATCTTTGGCTACTGTTGTTTTCTGGATCTGTCAAATCTCGAGCAATTAATTCTTGGATTGATATGGAGTAAGTTGATGACTTATCTCAATCAAGCCTTGTACTTCATTCTATTCTGGTTGATATCTTGATGGGTGCATTTAGGTTTGGGTTTGTGGATTAGTTGGTTATTTTTGTTAAATTTATGATTCGTTGTCATAGTTGGCATTTTATATGAGGAGGAATGATTTGTACTTTTAAGTAAAATTCACTATGGCGATGATATAATATGTATGTGTGTATGATCTGTGTGTGTATATTCATAAATTTCACTCAACTACCATGAACTTTGTTGGGTTAAACGTTTTTATTGGAGAAAAATACCATGAACTTTTTCACTACACAATCATGCTTAGCGACCGTTAAATTTTCACATGCTTCATGACATGTTTTGGACAATTTTTCTTAGTACTTTATATATTTTCAATAGTATTCTCTTCCAATGTTTTATTTTCAAAGGTAGTTTAAACCTTTTATCTTTGTCAATGTTGTTGACAGTAGTTTCCAATTGTACATGTAATTTGTTCTACAGTTTTGATGGTTCATGGCTGTGTTCTAATAAAAAAAAGTTTATGGTAGTTTTATGCAAAACCCTCCAAGGTTCATGATAGTTTTGTGAAACCCAAAGTTTATGGTAGTTTCATAAAGCATATAGTATATGCTTTATGAAACTTTGTATGGTTTTAAAATTTCCTTCTCTCCACCAAGTTCTAACGGGTACCAAAGCCACCAGCTCTTGGTGGTGGTTAGGTCTCTACCTTTACTGAGACTTAATTTGTTGACAAATGATAATCTCATTTACTAATTTTATAAGTAGCATAATATCTCCCTAGGATTTCTATTACACCTTAAACCTTTCACTTTCATAAATCCTAGATGCCATAAACCTTCAATTAACCTGCCAAACCTTTAAGATAAGATCTTCTGATTAAGATCCAAAGTGAAATTGGATTCAGATTTGCAGCAATAGCCCTCAGGTTAATCCCTCTCTGCTCAGTGGTTCTCTGTACATGGTTATCTACATGCAGGCTTAACCTAATTGAGAATTTTGTCCTCAAATCTTATTGCGGCTATGGACATGAATCCAAATGACATTACCTTACACAATTTCACAATAAAAATTTAGAAAGATACAGCTTATGTCGTAGTCAATGACAAATAGCAATTCAACAAGTCTAATAGTCCACATCCACACATAATTAACTATATAAATTATGTAATAAAATGCGAACAGAATAAACAAGTCATGTTTCATAACTCAAAAGTCAAAGTATAATTCATAACTCAAAAGCGGAGAGGTCATCTTTTCCTCTTCATCACAGCCCTCACTCTCTGCATCATCACTATCCTCCTTGGAGTCCATGTAATCTTCTTTCTAGTTATCTGTCACATTATTCTTGAAGTTGACAGTGTCTCGTCCGATAAACCCTTCAATATCATCGTTCATAGTAAGACCCAATCCAGGGGCTACATCATCGAAATTTGCTCCTTTAAGAAGCCATCCTTGGTCTTGTTATGATCCTTCAGGAGGAGGAAGTTATTGTCTTCCCCTCTTCTCTTCTTTCTTGGTCTTTGCATTGAACTTTACATATGCAAGGTTCTACAATCTTCTACTCTCCAATCTACCTTTTCTAATGTGAAAACAAGAATCAATCAAATCAAGTTGATATACACAATAAAATGATTTTTGAAAAGCATCAGCTTCTTAAAATTTTTGATGAAGCTTGAGTATTAGTTTACCCTATGAACGTGCTCCAGTTCCTTTCACATCCACAAGAGCAGTTTGTCAATCTGAGGAGCTTGATGTCCATCATCTGCATGAAAGGATGATCATTAACATGTAAATATCATTAATTTGTTATATTTGATGTTTCAAGTTTAATATACAACATGTTGTGTACTCCCAAGATATGTGAATACACCAAATAATTCAAACAACCAAGCAAGTAGAAATTTAGAAATTACATTACCTGGATTATAATCAAACTACTTCTTGATTCCATGGTCAGTGCCCTAGCAAATGATTTCTTTCCTTGCACTCCTCTAACTTAAAAAAGAAGGATTTAAATATAATCTCATATATTAGGATAAAATAGTTCATAGCACGTAGAAAAACATCTTTTAGCATCTGTGCAATTGTTCATTGAATCATCCTACATAAAAGTAATAAATATAGAGAAAATAATATTCCATGTGCACTAAGGGTCACAATTATTATCTAGCCCCTTGATTCAATTTTACTCTGGTAATGGTTATGGCTCAATGTATACGAGTATAGGTCATGTACGAGTTGACTGTATTTACTTAATAATGGTTGTTCAATGTTCATTACCCATTATGGCCCATTTTACCCACTTAGCCAAATCTAAGCTGTCAAATTTTGCAAATCTTGTGTCCCTATGGATCAAATGTAGACAGGCACATGTATAGGGAAACTTACATTTTCCATGTGCCACTAAAATATAATTACAGTTTTGACATGTTCCATATTTTCAATTGCTAATTAATACAATATTTTCTTTGACAGCTAACCGAAAGATGAACTGTGTTTGAGTTTTCTTGATTGTCTAAGTAGCTTAGAATTAGGAGGAAATATTGATTTTTTGTTTGTAGTGTAGCATCATATCTTGTAATGATTATTTGCGCGCTTGGCATGTCAAGTGTCAAGATTTTTGAGAGACTTATATGTACAATGACTTGAAATATTTTCTTCTTTTTGACTTCAACAAACAAAACATCTCCATCGAATAAAAGAAACAAAACATCTCCATCGAATAAAAGTGATAAGTATTCGTGAAAAGATCTCCATATGAAAATTAGAGCTTCTTAATGATCCATTTAACAGCGGTACATAACTAGGGGATAAAATGAAATTTTGTGAACGTGTGTATTGGAAAACAATAAAACCGCTGTTATTCTTGTTTTCTGCTTCTTGTATTGTTATAATATTTTTCTGCACCTTACATTTTTTTTCTTCTATTTGTTATGTCCTGACGCTTTTCACACTTGTTTTCTGAAGTGCTTATTATGCTTTTTAATCTGTTTGTAATTCTAAAATATTGTTATATTGGCTATGATGTAAAAAAAATTTATAGTTTAGTAAACAAGTAATTTTTATTTTTCAGGCTTCGCCTGTAATGATTAGTGGCTGCCAAGCTTTTGTTGAAGAAAAGCGGCCTGCTGGTGCACGAGGTATGTTTTAAAATTGTCTATAAATTCCACACCTTATTGACTAGTTTAAGCTAACATGACCTTACAATTAGTTTAACATGTCACTTGTTTTACTGGGAATGTTGTTGTACAACACTAAATTAATTTTGATGGTCTATTACTGACATGAAGTTAGGAATTAAAGATAATGATTAAATTCCATACTTTATGAACTTGTTTAAGCTAACATGACCCTACAATTAGTTCAACACAATGTTTGAACAAGTTTTTTTGGAAACTTGCTTCAAACCTTTTATGGGGTAAATGCTTCAAAACTTAACAGTGAAGCTATTTATCCCTTGAAGCTTATTCCTCATCGCTTAAAGCATAGCTAAACTGTGAGTGCTCAGTTTATTGTGATTTGTGTCTATGCTCATATTTAATTCTTATTTATTAATTGAGACATTAATGTATTTATTTATAAATTATTATACCACTATATATTATATGTTCATAATTTTTATAGATTTTAAAATTAAATGCTTAAACTCATGGGGTTTACGCCTCAAGCTTTGAAGCTTATCACTTCAATAAAGGGTCTTAACTTTTCGCCTTGCGCTTTCACTTTTTTCAACATGGGTTCAACATGACACTTATATTTTACTGGGAAGGTTGCTTTCCGCATTGAATAAATTTGAAGGATTATTACTGGTAGTATGTTAGGAATTAAGGAGAAAGCTAGTCAAATTATTATCTTATCTTCTCTCTTATTTATATTATTTTTCTTCTTACGAAAAGCTTGAATCACTTCTAATCAATATTTAAAAAGGCAGGAGTGCAGGGTGAAGCTTTGGATCCTTTCGTAACATTAAGTCTTACAATTAATTATATTGTAATTTTAAGTTTTCTAAATATTATACGCATAGTTTATAGTGGTACAATAATTTACAACCTGACATTCAGATCTTGGACACTGAATAGTAATTAGATATTCTATTTACCAATGCAAAGCATAATAAGTTAAGCTAATAAGACATCTATATTGTTTAGTCAAACGGGCATATTGATGATACATGGCCTCAAGTTACAGTTACTTATTTGAAATTAAGAACTTAACTGTTGTGCTGATCAAAAGTCCAGACGAACAAGGAAATAAACATTGACTCACAAAAAGAGAGAAGGTTGAATGCTAGAGACAAAATATAGACCCATTTAGATACAAAAAAAAAAAATAATAATAATAAAATAAAATTGAAAGGGAAAAAAATCTAAAGTTCAGTATTGTTGGATTATAATATGGATTAGCATAGGAATTTTTCCCCTCACCGCACAAAAGAAGTAAACCTATCATTAGATAACATAATTGCTTTGTTTTTTCTAATTTCAATAAAAGAAAATGAAGAAAGGGGGGAATTTTAGTTTTAGTTAAAATGTTTTTTTTACCCTTTTATCCTATCTATAGCGTATCCATCAAAAGAAAGTCCTTGATGGGGCCATGAAATGCACACATCGGTTATGCTTCATATGATGTGATGTATGTTTCTAGGGATAATTATTATTTTTGCTCTTTGAAGCGATTTTCCCTCAAAATACATTGAAAGGAGACTCAGAAGCACTCGAAAACTAAACTTGTGATCTTTCTTGGGGGTTGGTGAGTAAAATTACTAGTTGGTTAGTGCATCAAATGTATATTTTCTATGTATTGTCTTTTATCACCTTTTTCTAGCTAAGATGACAATCCTTTTTAATGTGTTTTTTGTGTCATGAAATATACAATTCTATGCAATGTGAATAACAATATGATTATTATAGTATAGTAGCATAAGATTGCAAAACCTAGTTTACCCAATCAATCTTGTACCCAAACCAACTGACAAGCAAGGTTGTGGAAAGTGAAATCGGAGCTAAGCAGGGACACACCTTTCAGGCTTTTTGGGGCTTCAGCGGCATAAAGCAGCAAAAAACAGTAAGTAAAAAAGTAGATTTGTACTGGAGAAGGAGGTGGAGGAGCTTCAACTGGAGATGGTGACGATGATTGTGAGCTTTGATAGAAGATGGTGATGATGATCGTAAGCTTCGACCGGAGAAGGTGATGGTGAGCTTTGTTGAGGAGCTCAAGAGAAGACGGTGCCATTATTGTGATGGTGAATGTGGAGCTTGCTGGAGATGGATTTGAAGGCAGATTTGGTCGCACATATCGTGACACATATCGTGGCTTGAGGTGGTAGAGATGCTTGAGGGGAGTGGATGAGGCGGCTCGAGTGAGAATTTGTTAGGATTTATTTTTGTCTCAAATCGTAGAAGCAGAGAAAAGAGAGGGAAGCAGATGGTTTTACTTAAGAAATTGAGTCGGGTTCATGTTGAGTATACTATAAACCCATATTTATTTTATTGAAGCGCTGTTAAGCATTTAAAAGCGCTTATCAGTGCTTTACAAGCTTTCTTAAGCGTTTTTGAGCAGAAAGGTCCACATCCGCTTTTGATAAAAGTGGAGCGGCGAAGACAACTTTTGTCTTGCTTTCTTGAGAGTTAACTTTTTCACTTATTTCTTACTTATAAATAGGTAAAACATAAGTTCGGAAATTGCAACTTATTTTTTCTCTAATTATAAGGAGTTTTCCTTATGTAGGCTAAAGGACCAAAATACCCTTAAATCCTTTATCAGTCTATAGTGGATCTAAAAAATAATAAATTAATTATATAATTTCCAATCTAAATTAATTAATTAATCATTTAATTAAATAACAAACTTATGAAATAATAAATTTAAATAGTTATTAGTTTATTAAATAATAATTATTTAATTAATAAGAAAATAGTTAATTGGATAGTATCAATATTAATTAATTAATTATCTACTTAATTACTTATTTAAGTAATTATTTAGTTAATTAATATATTAAATAATAAATTTAATTAATTAATTAGTAATTATTTAATTAATAAGAAATTAATTTATTTAATAGTGTCAATATTAATCAATTATTTTTTTATTGATTCATTTAATTAACGATGAAATAATTAAATTAATAAACTAATAATTAATAATTTTATTAAATTATTATTCAATTAATAAAGGATTAATTAAATAATTTCAATATTAGTAATTAACAACCATAACTAATAAATTTTTTATTATAAATTAATTAATTTGATCAAATGTTAATATCTAATAACCTTATTAATGTGAAGTATTGATTGTTATTATTTACATAGTTAATTAATTAATAAATTTACTAATAGTAATTACCTGTGTACTATATAATTTGATTAGTTAGCTACAATATGAGATTCAACAAGATGTCCTTTTTGGTCATTTGATAACTATCATAACCTTATAAGTTATCGGTTTACCAAACACATAACTACACTTTCATCCTTAGAAGTCAAGGGTTATACCAAATGCGTCATTTATTTTTTTATCTCATTATAAGGAGTTTTGAAAATAAGTAATAAGTAACTTCTAAGTTATCAAAATAATAAGTAGTAGTCAAACATGCTCCAAGTATTTTCGATTAGAGATAAAGAAGATGATAATACTGGAGAAGAACTTGTGGAATTCATAAAGAAAAATAATTAAAATTCTTGGAGAACTTCAAGATACAAATTAAAATTCACCAACTTTTTTGAAGAACATTATTAGAGTTTACCAAATGATATAAAAGGAAGATATTCAGAAAACATATTATCATAAATTTTCATCTTTTAGGTGGTAACAGAAGAGATTAGTGGATACTATAAAGAACATGTGATCGAATATCAACATCAAACGAAGGCGCGGGGTTTAGAAAATAACCAGTTCTAAATATTGCATTTTCACATGATGCGCAAACTTAATTTAAGCATTGCATTTTTTATAACCAGACTGTGACTCAGAATCAAATACATATGTAGTATTCCTACAAGAATAGGTAGCATTATTACTAGATATTAATATTAGGTGTTTTCCTGTGTCAACGGTAGCAAAAATTCCAGAACTAGGAGAATGATGACTAAACAAATTATTTGAGTACAGTTCACAAGAAAATACCTAAAATCATCTTTGGACTATAAGGTTGAAGACATATTTTCCAAATAACTTTTGGGCCTAAAGGAAGTGACATCAATAGAACTCACAAAGTGCTTGTAATCATACATCTACATCCTTCTTGAGTTCTAACATAACCTATAAAGATTAGAACTAAAGAATGCTAGGATTCATCTAGTTTATCATGGACAAGGAAAACATAAAATCAAATATTTTAGGTGGTAAACAAAAGAGATTAGTATATGGATACTCAAAGTTACAAAGTTACATATAGCAAGGTGCTGACCCTAAGCTTAGGTGGGGCTAGGCTACTTGCCTTTTTTATTTTTTAATTATAATAATTGATAATAAAAGCTAATGTTATAGAAAGCGCAAGCACCGAACTGGCGCCTAAGCTGATTTCTTTCTTCGATTAAGTGGTGGTGGAGGTTTTGCTAAAAGTCAGAGGAGGTAGAGATGGTGTAGTTGAAAGTGCTTAGGAGAATGCCCCTTGGCGGGCTAGATGTAGGTTTTGTAAAACGTTGTATACTATAAAGAATATGTAATATGACATCAAAATCAAATGAGCGCTTCTAAAATAATAAGCTATAAGCATTGCATTGATGTTAAATATTTAGGTGGTAAAGGATTATAAAGTGCATAGATTGGCAAGCTAAATAATTATTTACACTATGGATTCTCAAAATATGGATGAAACGATAAAATGTTGTTCATCGGATAACAAAAATCTTGAGATATTGGAAAGCACTTTAGTGTGTAGAATTTGAACTAAATAATTATTTATATTATTGGTTAACAAAGTATGGATTAAATAGTAAACTGGTTTTTCATCGGTGATCAAAATTTTTGAAATATTCGAAAGCACTTCAGAGCGATTTGTTCTTTTGATAAAGCTAATTAAACTGATAATTATTGATAATAATCATCTTAATAACTGATGAGGTATCTAAACTTTTGAATGTATTTAATATGGAGCCATACAGCAGAATGAACTAAACTCAAATGAATTATCAACATGTTTCTGTACACCAGTGGATAAGAAATAGTCTGATGCTTACCTAACTGCCATGGCAGGTAATCAATTTATTGCAGGAACACAATTTCTTCAAAATTTGCTCCAATGAATGATCCAAATGATATGAAAATATGATGGATAGGCATAATTAGAGCAAGCTATTAGGGTTTTTTTGATCACTAGCTGATACAAGCTTTAATTGCCTGTTTGACGCCAATTGTCCTTTGCATTTCAAGTTTTTGAAGTACACAATGGTCAAGCAAACAGTTCGGAAAAGCATAACTAGAGTAAGCTATTAGGGTTTTTTTTGACCTCTAGATGATACAAGCTTTAGATGCCTGTTTGACGCCAATTGTCCTTTGCATTTCAAGTTTTTGAAGTACACAATGGTCAAGCAAACAGTTCGGATAAGCATAACTAGAGTAAGCTATTAGGGTTTTTTTGACCTCTAGATGATACAAGCTTTAGATGCCTGTTTGACGCCAATTGTCCTTTGCATTTCAAGTTTTTGAAGTACACAATAGTCAAGCAAACAGTTCACTCAACATTTGTGACTACTAACAAATTGAAGGGAAAAATTCTAAAGATAAAACACAAATACTAACAGAAATTAATGAGTAAAGTATTGCCTCAAGGTTGTGGAAAGCAGAAAGTCGGGGCGAAGCGGTGAGGCACTGCTTAGGCTTTTTAGGGCTTCAGCGGGAAAAGCGGAACAAATTGCCAAAAAAAGAGCGGTCCAATTTAAATTTGTATAAAATTCAAAGGAATAAGAAAATTTCTAGAAAATCTATGCAACTGCATATTTGATAATTTATAAAGACCTAGTTGGTACAATCATACAGTATTAATAGAATACTGTACAGATAAGGAAAACTTATATGAGAATGAAAAGACATACCTGTTTATTAAAAAGAGTGTTACCTATCTCATTCTTTCAACTTTCAAGTCCCTCTAATAAAAAAATTCTCAACAATAGCATAAAAACATTGACCTGTAGTAGCATAACTATTAAGTATTAACCATTTGAATCTTAACATAAAAATGAAATCGTCAAGCATCAAAAATGAACAAAACTAAAATAATATCATAATAGATAACAAGAGTCTATAGATCTTAAGTAGTAAGAATCGAACTCTGAATACATGTCTAAAGTCTCAAATCTAAAGCTAAACAAAACAAAGGCCAAAGGACTCAAAAGTCATGTCTTACTCATCATCATCATTAGCCAACAATGGAGCAGCGTGTCTAACATCTTTAGCAAGGAGGATATCCCTCTTCTTTCCATCCCTCCTTGTTTGTATCCATTTTGGTTCTGTTTCCCAAATTTGAATTGTGTATCCATTTTGGTTGTTTCTCAAATTTGAATTGTGTATCCATTTTGGTTCTGTTTCTCAAATTTGAATTGCACAGACTAGATTGCTTAACTTCTTTCTATCCAGCATGTTCCTTTTCTTTGTGTGGATCTACAATTCAATAGCTTAAAAATATATCAATAATTACCTACACCTAAAAGAAATGCCAAACCAATTTTAATGACACTGTAGAATGGACGACAAAGTATGAATTTAAACCAAAAGAAACCTGGTCATGTGCTGAGCCGCTTCCACTGCAACAAACTATATTATGTGTATGATTCGCTAGGGTTTGAGTTGCGTAAAATTGCATCTCCAGCAGTTAAAAGTCCCCTTTGAGGTCCTTTTCCGGCAATAGGAGTTGCGTCCATTTCACCGTAACTTCAACTGCACCCGTTAGAAAAGGGTAAAATGTAGAGGGACCTGCCACATCAGCCCCATGATGTCTTTTTCCTTTGTAAAATTACTCTTTACTCATGTAACAAAGGAAACACCAGTTTTGCACCTACTAAAGTTGGAGTTGCAATAGAGGTTCCTCAAACCAAACACTATGTGTACTCTATTTACAACAAACAAGCCTTCATGTAATTGGAGCTAGATTAAGTTCATTGATCAGAACAGTCTCTATGTGGACCTATGAGAATGGAGTTAGCAAAGATTGTTCATGGAATGCAAATGGGCCTAGAAAACCCCATTTGATTACTCTGCTGGATGACTTGCTACCAAGATGAGCAACACTACCATTGCTCTGATGGGTATATTTTATCATTTCTTCTTTTCGAAGTAGGAAAAAGGGTATGCATAAAAAATGATGCAAAAAGAAACCCCTTCTATATGGGACTTGAGGATAGCAAGGACTCAGAAAGCGAGCCAAACGAGTTACTCAATAGTCATAGAATTTATTAACAACCATGGTTTTTCTTCTGCTTGTTTGTTGGCCAGTCTTGAGGTTATTGAATTATGATATATTTCATTCAGACAGATAATTTGCTTCTTATATGACAGTTAATAAGAGGGGGTGGGGAAGAAAACCTAAAACAACAAGCCACATATATCCGGAAAGACACAGATAACCAGCACTGAAGCCAAACATTTCACCACCACTCCTGTGTACGATCACACTTGACTGAAAATTAAAAAATTTGAACAAAACTGGTATTGCAATGTGTGAAACAAGAATAGGTAATTGCAAATAGACCCCCTGTACTATCACCCTATTGCGGACAGACCCCCTTAGTTCTATTGCTGCATATATGTACTTTTTTTTTGACTCCTACAACAAGGAGGTTTATTTGTCAAAAAATAATTCTCTTTCTCTGAGGATAAATGAGTTAAAAAAGTTCATTCAAGGGATCTATCTGCTACAATAGAACTAGAGGGTGACCATCCACAATTGGGTGATAGCTAGCTGGTAAACCAACAACAATAGGTTGTAACTAATGGTCCAGAAGTGCTTTCCGCTAGTTTTGTAAGATCTTTTTCACAGCAATTGAGGATAATACCAGTTGTGCCACATATCAATCTGTATTAATCACTCTGTTTTCCCCTCCAATCTATCTGCAGTGAGCGGCAGAGGTAGGTTCTCTGGAAGAATGGGCGGTTTCAGGAATGAAGGTGGCCCAAGAGGGCGTGGTGGTAACTTTGGTGGTGGCCGGAGTTATGGAAGGGGCGATTTCAGTAACAAGACTGACTTTGGAGGCAGAGGTGGCAGGGCCGGATCAAGTCGTGGAGGCGGGGATGGTGGTAGTTATCAGAGGGTAGATCGTGGGGTCCGCTCCACATATGTTGCCAGCGGATCCTCCAAGAACGCCACACCTCGGGTTTCATCTTCTGCCTAAAGAACATCACGTGGAGAGAGATTTTTGGCGTACAGCTAAGCTTTTGGTTTTCATAGTTATTTGATGTTTTGGTGCTCAGGATAATTTCATCCAAGAGTGCTTCCTCTAAACTAATTTCTAAGATGGTATAAAGGCTGCAAGGCTCTTTTACTCACCTTTTCAACCCCCGGTCCCACCTATTAGACTATTGTGTAATCGGTAGCTGATTGCTTATGTAGAATATGGAAGATGTTCAGGGGGGAAAAGAATAGTGAACAGTTCCATTTGGTTAACTTCTGCTAGGATTTTTGTGTTAGTTTTCTTTTTATTTTTCTTATTGCCAATATGTTGGAAAGAACAAGTGCTTTCATTTTTTTTCTTCGGTTTCTTCCTAATTTATATGTGAACAACACCTGAGTGAATTGTCACTTCATTCAGAAATGGATACTGTTCTTGAGGCAAGTAAAAGGTAAGTTGTGTTTTTAGCATTTGGCAGTCAAGTCTTAATCATTCATTGGAACAAATATGATTCGATCTTAGCATATAACTGTCATATTCCCTGTAAACTGCAATTACTTTTCTTTTTTACGCTTATAATAACTATGTATCTCAACCATCTTGTAGTATGCTTATAAAAGGCTCCGGATCATCCATTATAGGAAACACAGATGGGAGATCTAAAATGGTGATCTGGTGATGTCTTTTTGCCTTTTGAGTTTATTCAAGTGCTTGAAACAAGTCTTATGGGGGTTCGTCTATAGAATGTCATGTACGGGGAGTTAAGAAGATTTGACCGTGTCCTATATATAATATCACGTGGAAGTTTGGACCAAGTAAATTACTATTCTACTCAAACAATTTTTGTAGTATTTTTATCAAAAAAGTCAAAAGCCATTAAAAACCGGCATTACGTATAAGTTTTAAAAAATAAGCCTTTCCAAACAACGTTTTAATGCCTTCTAATTTCTAAAACAACGTTTTAGTGCCTTCTAATTTCTAAGTAACGCGTGCATGCTTTGTCGTCATCTTTCATCTATATTTTTCTGAGATATTGGGGAAAGGCCTAGACGGAGGAGGGGGGAAAAAGAAAGATATGGAGGAGAGGCGGAGCAGGAGTGGTAGCGACATTGAAGGGGAGACAACGAAGGTGAAGATGGCAACGGAGGAGGAGAGAAGATGATAGATAAGAGAGATGGGGAGATTAATAATGACAGAGGAGAGAGACGAGAGAAGTTGAACATGAGGTGAGGAGAGGGATGAGAGATGTGTATGCGTTTATGGAGAAAATGAGAAGGAAAAAATTAAAGGAAAACGAAGCCAAAAAGAACGAAGAAGAAGTGGGTATTTTTAAAATTTTTAAGGGGTTGGGTGCGTTTATGCTTGCCCAAAATGGTCAAAGTCTTTTTTGCTTCGATTCCTTAATTTTCTCAAGGTTCCTAATGCAAATTTTCCTAGTTTTTATAGAGACTTAGTTAAGAGGAACTTATAGATTTGGGGACTTATTAAAAATATGAGATTTGGAGGATTTAGTTAAGAATACTTGTAGCTTTGAAAGACCTTTAAAACATATGAAATTTGGGGGCTTATTAGGAAATAAGATAGATTTGGGGACCAATATAAAAAAAACTTTACAAATTAGAGGAAATACTTACGAATTTTTTTTCACTAAAATGTCCTGCTAAATTTATGTAAACGTCCTTTTCTCTCCTTTATCTGTATCTTCTTTACTTGGGCTCTGTTTGTTTACTATGTCAAATTCTGCTGTGGATATAAGTTAAATCCTCTGCGCCTGAATCTTAGTACTAATTGTAGGCGTCAAAAAATGCTTAAAGACATCCAAATACCACTCAAAATGACATGGAAGAACAATTTACACGTCATCAGGCGATGCATAGTGGCGCGGCAGAACATGGTGCCGCGGCTAAAGCGCGACAGCCCATGGTGCCGCGGCTAAGGCGCGGCAGCTGGTAACGTCGCGGCTTGGGCGCTGCAACTTAGGGTGCCGCGGCCGTTCTAGAGGAGTGTCGTGGCAGTTATAGGGCAGTTATACGATGATTCTTTGAGGTCCACGTGGCGACATATCAGAAATAGAACGTGTGCTGACGTGGACAAGCAGTTAGACCACGAAAAAAGCGGTCAAAGATCGTGGGAGAGCGGTTTCAAGCACGATGAAACGTGCTGGCAACTGCCTCTTTGGCCGCGGCAGCCCATACTGCCGCGCCAATAGCCGCGGCAGTGTAGACTGCAGCGGCCAAAGAGAAATCACTTGATCAGTTATTTTGTCCCAGGTTCGCTGTGGTGCACTTCTACCCCTATAAATACCTCCCTAAACACGAAATAAGGGGAGGAGAGCAGATTGGAGCAGAAAAGGCTTGAGCTTTTAGAGATTTTGAGGAAGAAAGAGAGAATTTTTACCCTTTGACAAGTATCATTTGGTGATTCCTAGAGATCCAGCTTAGACTTGATCTTTGGAAGAGTGAATATCTTACATCGATAAGATACTCGCTTTAAATCCCTACTTCGATAAACGAAGGAAGGATCTCAAACAACCTCACGATCTTCGAATCGGTGGTCCACGAGCCAAAGCACTTCCGGCATAGGCAAAGTCCCACAAAGCAGTGTTCGATAAACGAATTCTGTGTTATTTTCTTCAAGAGTTATAATTTTTCTTATTTTCATTGTAATTTCTCTATAATCGAAAGAAGATTAATGGAATCTATGATGGAATCAACTTTTGCTGAAAACACTAATAAGTTATGTAATTGTTTTACGAGTGCTATTATAACAAATGATGTTATCCCAGCAGACGCACTTGCTCTCACTGGATAACAATATGCGTCTTTTCATGTCATAAAGATCTCACTGCAATAGTAGGTCTCAACTTAGTTGGTGACTATATTGATTAGATCTCTTAACATTTACAATAGTTACAGTAGTTAAAATTGCTTGTTATGTAAGTTTTACTGAAAACTTCTGTATGCACATTCTGTACAAAGACTCAACTCATTAGGTGATAAGAAAACATGGGGACAGTTTTTAAATTAGGCTGACACCTTAGGCCTTACCTTGTCAGAGAGATACCTGGTTGTCTGTTGACTTGTTAAGAAGTTTATGCAGACATTCTACTTAGTTATCTTGGTATCTGAGGTGCTTCTCAGCAATTTCCAGTGGCAAGGAAAGCAGCTGCTAGCACATTGTTGGGTTTAGTAATAATTGCAACTGATAGAATTAGGAATAAACAGCTCACAGAGAATGATCAAGCCTGCTGTTATGACCTACTATTAGTATGAATTCAGGAGCTGTTTAAGTCTAGACCGAATGATTCTTTCAGTATCCATGTCCGCAATCTGTGCTCGTTACAGCTGGTTGCAAGTTAGTATTGTAATGTTAAGTGTGTTACTTTGCTCTGGATCAAAAGTAGAAGGCAACTATTGTTGCTGCTGATTAATTTCACTAGTAGTACCAACCCCTATGCAACCACTTATAATGCTAGTTTTGGCCATCTACAAGCCACTTCCATCATTTCTGATGATTAGTCTTAAGAAAATAACCATGATACGACGAGTGGTAGTTGCATTTTGCTTCTAAAAGAATGTTAAGACTTCATTTTATAGGTTTTTGATGTTAATATTCTACTTATTTGAATTTTTTGAATTAATTTCAAGGGATGAAGGATGCGGGATTGATGTTTTGATGGGCTCACTAACGTCAAAAACCAAGGACTTCGACATATTTTTCTCTCTCTTTGGTTAAGATTCTTTAGACTTTGTTGGTTAAGATCTTCTATATGAAATTGATTGTAATAGACTTTGTTGGTTATGATTTTCTATATAAAATTGATTGTAATAGACTTTGTGACTAGAAATGGATTATACTTTGTATTGGGAATATCATGAAATTTACTTTAGATTTGTTTTGGTTCTTTCATTTACCTTTATTTCTGTAAATATTATGTGTGTGAAATGTTGTTCTTTAATTAGTGGAATTGTGGTTGTGCTTATGCTTGTTAATATTTATCGATTTTGAATAATTATGCTTGAACTGCATCATTGTCTAGAGCTTATTCGGAATCATCTTTCTTCACCTAAGTTTATGAATAACTTTCAAGTCCAAGACTTCGTAAGATTATATGCAAATGAGAGTCATCGTAAATTTGACTAAATTTTCTTAAGTTGAGAATGTGCAAACATGTTCGGTAACTTGTAAATTTTTTAAAAATATGATAAAATAACAATTTAATTTAATTTAATTATTTTTTATAAATTATTTAAAATCTAAATTTAATTCCATAAAATATGAATTAAAATTATGTTGTGATAATTTTCTTCCTCTTTTTCTCAGAAATGTAACCAAACAAGAGGAAATAAATTTCTTTTGAATTTTCTTCTAACTTTCCTTACAATATTCTTTCTAACCAAACAATAAAAAGAATATTATTTTCTTTTCTTTTTCTTTTTCTTTCTTTTTTACTTTCTCTTTCTTTTTCTTTTCTCTCCCTTTCTCTCAAATCAAACATAGCCAAGTCATTCACCGACATTTACAACAAGTCTTGATAACTAAAGTTATACGATGCCATGATAACAGTCACTAAAACTTTCAAAGCAAAAGGGCAAACAATTGAAAACATATTCGTGTTCCATCACAGCCAAGTGTATTACAAGCAAGCAAACTTTAACTCAAAATTTCTGTATCGACAATGCCATTGTTTTGCAAATCTCATCATTGAGATGAGCTCGAAATGCGCAGTTCGAAGTTAATAAATGTATTGTGGTTCACTTGCTGCCTTTCTTCTGCTGCTTCTCTGTTTATGAAAAAACTAGGATAAGAAGAAGTAAAGACAAATCTTTGAACAACAGACAAGAGAGAAAGATTACTTGATCTCCTTTTAGCTTCAGACTTGGCAAAGAACTCTTTCCATTCATCAGTCATGACAAACATAACATCTCCTTCTTCGTCTTCGAGCTCCAAGTTCTCTTCCAACTCTCCCTGCTCCAATTTGCTAATAGTAGAATAAACAGATTACTAATAGTAGAATAAACAGATTAAGTATCGAGGTTCATTGAGAAAATAATTAGAAGGCAAACCTTGATGAATCAAGCATGAAATCTAAGTTTGCTGCTAGATGATGTAAAAATGAAGCTTCTGAGCTCGAAAAAAAATAAAGCTTTGATCCACTATTTAGGCTAGTGCTCCATTCAACTTTATTAACGTAACAAAATCAGCTAAGTGACTACCGTGTCCTTTTATTGTGTCATTCTGGATTCCATTTTATCAGAAATTAGTCATAGCTCATCTTTTAACTACAGACACATCTTCATTACCGCCATCCTAACTAACTGTATTTATATAATATGCTACCATAACAGGTATAGAAATAGGACATTTTGGCTGTAAATATTGGAAATATAACACCAAGGGAAAAAAAAACAAGTCAATGTATGAAGAACTTCAACGCATTGGCTTTATAGAAGAAAACTATTCTATTGATGTTCAAAGTTTTGACTAGTAGTGATAACTACGCTACTCCACTTGCATTACTCCTACACTACAAGAGAGAAAAATGTGGGGTTCAATGTCTTCAAGGGAGCCCACACTTTTTTCTCTTGTGGCGTGGGAGAAGTGTGAAAAATTGTTATCATTATTCTAAAGTTTTATGATCCTTCTTTTATTAAATTCAAGTAATTTTTTATTGGTATTGGTATTGTTTTGTCCCACATGCAACCACATTTTCTTGATACAATCGCTAGAACTTGGTAAGCAAAATGGTATTCCTGAACCAGATTCAGTGAGAACTTATAAAAAAAACATTGGCATGACATGTGTAACCATATGTATTTGATACTCGCAGATTTGTAAACTATTAATCTGAAAAAAAGTATATAAGATGGAATATGTTAGTGCCCTTTTTGACATATAACAAAAAAATAAGTACTTACATGATTCAACATATACATTTATTCAGACAGAAATGCATATAAATTGTCCGCTAGCAAATGGATTTTGATACAATTGCCTGCCACTCCATGTCTGTGTCAGACCACATCACTGTGTGTGTCTAAATAGGTGAAAACAGAGTTATTTTGAAAATGCATTCATAGGTTTGAAGATCCAATCCCATAACGACCCTCACCGAAGAAAATACTAGATATCAAAAGGTTGGCCAGAACTTTGCTGTAGGAAAATAACGTATTGAATACTTACTATGAATGATGTCATCAAGATGGTCTGGACTAGGAGGTACACAAAAAGTGAAAAGCTGAAGTTCCTCAACTCTTGGGAAGACATGACTTAATCACAAAAACTTCAATAATTCTCAAGAACTAGAGTTCCATATCCTTCACAAATCCTACTCTTCAGCACATTCGCCCTCTTGTAACCTCTCACAGAATCTTCAATTTATTCATGAGGTCATGAAATGTGATAACAGTAGTAAATACCGCGTGGGACATTAATTCTCCAAAACCCAGTCGAAGGACTTGGTTGCAAGGTTGTAGAAACCAGAAAGTGGAGCAAAGCAGTGAGACATTGCTTAGGCTTTTTGGGTCTTAAGAGGTTCAAAGGGGAAAAAAGTGCCCAGGAAAAAAGCCAAATAAGAGCACTTGAGCAATATATCAATCAAAGTACTTGAAAGGAGAATAAAATTAGAAAAAGGTCATAATTAAATATATACATGCTGCCCGAGAATACTGCAGCTAACGCCGAGGAAGCTCAAGAGGTGGCATCGTCGCGTAGAGAACTTGTTGGAGGACATAGTTTAGGGGTATAAGGTTTGTTTGGGTTCACACGAAGAAGGGGTATAAGGTCTATTTTGGGTTTGCGTGGAGATGGTTTTGCAGTCATGCCCCAGGCTCGCATATGCCCGTTAGCATGTGGGACCCACTGGGTGTAGCACCACCAAACCCAATTTGAGTATGACGGGTTCAGAAAAAAAAGACAAAAAAAGGAAAGGTTTAAAATTAATAGCAGGCCCCTAGAAATGTGAGAAAATTGTTTTAAGTCCAAAAGCCCTTTAAAGGGAGGTTTCTACATAAAACCAGCTTATGGGGAATTACTTTTAATTCTATATTTCTAGAAATAGTATTTTCAGTCCAAGATATTAAAATTGAGAAAAAAGTCCTTAGTATGATATCCATGAATAAAGAATAGATAGATATGTTAAGGATAGTTATATTTTGTGTTTGGAATTCAAAAGTTTATACATATTGTACGTTTATAGGTTCAAGGGACAAGTAAGATAGTTGGAGTACGGTTTTCCGAAGTGTTATGTTGCATCGCGTGAGGGCGGTGAGAGCCACATCTATAGCAGGTAGGAGTCACCTCTAGAGTCCACATCGTTTGGCAGTGATACCGTGACGAACCAATTATCATGCTATAGCAAAGACTTCGCGAATTAAGGTGGAGTTATAGTGAGACTACCAGTGTTTAGTCCCACATTGAGAGAACAAAGAGAATTTTGATTGTTTAAATAGTCTAAGGAGCGAATTGTAGCATCAGCTAGTCAATTTTAGTAGTATTTTGAGCCGACTACGCACTACACTCAGTGGGCGCCAATGAGCTCACGGGCTTGGGACATAATATTTATTGTAAGCAGACTTGTCGAAGAGGCTTCAATGACAAGAGAGCTTTGTTTAAATTTGGGGTGAGCTTTATGGAGAAGAAAAGGTGGATGAGGTGGAGGAAAGGATTCTTTACGACTTTACCGGAGAAGAGGGATTGAGATGGACAAGGCGGAAGGAGCAGTTGGGCGAGGCTGAAGGCGAAGAATTTGGGGTGTAGAGTTTTTTGGGTTTATAATACGGAGGATAGAATTGGGTAGCAAATGAGAAAACATGCTTAAGATTTAAAAGCGAATCAAGGTCGGTCGGGTACAAAAGAGTTGATATCCCGCCATTTATTTGTCTAAAAGAGATTAATGCAAGTGAATCAATAAAAGTGAAGCGGCCAGGGACCACTTCCACTTTAAAAACTGCTAAATTGTGCTTTTACCGATTTTTTCAACATTGCTTAGTGTTTGTCTACTTTTGTCTTGAATACTAAAAATATCTGAAATGTGCAAATGCACATGATGGAAATTTTATTTTACTTTTTGTAAGTTTTAAAATTTTTATAAAAAATATTAAAAATATTTTTAATTTTATTTGAAACAATAGTGCATTTAATAGCGGAGATAGAGAGAGGGTAAGATGTTTCTAAAGAGAGAATTATTTTTTTCTAACATGATGCTCTATTTTCTCCTAGGATCCCCAACATGGCGTTCAGGTCATCGTACCCGTGTCGGTTACATTTTGGGTGCGGTTCCGCACCCAAATGGTGAGGATACATGAGATATATTTTTCTCACACGTGAGAGGAGAGTTACCAGAGCTAAAAATGGGTGTATTTAGCTATAGGGTCTGTTTTTTTGGATCCAATAACCCAACCAAAGGCTTGAAAAAGACGAACAGCTTCTCTCTCTCTCTATTAAGTTTTTATTCACGTAGTGGAGAACTCTCTCTCTCTCTTAAGTTTTTATTCACTTAGTGGAGAACTCTCTCTCTCTCTTAATTTTTTATTCACTTAATGGAGAATAACATCATCTCCCATATGGGCTTATCTACCACGAAATGAGAATGGATTGTCTTTTATTTTTTGTTGTCTAGGATGGCAATGATACGAATGCCACACATGCTCCTTACTTTTGTTATTAAAAAGTCACATGGTCCTTGCTAGTTATGGAGATGTTTGAGTTAGGCATTTTTTTCTCTTTTGAGATAGTTTGACTGTCTTTTCTACTTTTTTGAAACAAAAAGCCAGGGTTTCAAAAATTCTACTCTATTAGGAATTTGATAATGTGTTTGAATCAAATAAAAGAATGTAAAATAAGAAGAGAAACTTGAGATAGTTAAGACAATTTGTAGCTTTTTAAATTATTAATTTCAATGGTTGAATATTCTCATCATTACCATTTTCTTTATATAATTGTACAAACAGTAGTATAGACTTAAAAGTAGAACTTTGTTTTTTAAACTTACAATATTTATTATTATTAAAAATAAATCAATTTCTTTTTATATTTCTCTAACCTGAATATTGCGGATATTTGATTATGTGGGCTCCTTTCATATTATCATGATATGGAATAATTTACAATAATCAAGAAGAAAGCGAAAGAAAAGAAAAAGAATAAAAATCCATTGCTATAAATTTATGTATTTACCCTCTTAATTACAACGGAAAGGAGGAATGTCCTTCCTTCCTTCAACTTTTTGATTGCCCCTGCTTGGGCTTTTAATAGCAGTATAAATGTATACTTAACCCAATCAAGGCATTGCCTTATTACTGATGTATAATAGAACCTAAAATGGTATCATGATCTTCTAAAAATTTTAGCTTTTGTCAAAAGGGAGGAAAACATACTTTAGTTACACATCTCTCAAGGTAAATAAAGGCTTTATACTTAATTGTCAGACACAGGAGGAACTGTCACAACATTAATAAAATACGACAAATAAGAGGAGTTCTTTTTAGCTTAGGGTAGCTTTATACTTCTCATGTAAACTACTTGGATCTTGTTGCCAGACACTCTTACACTGCATTACTATCTACCAATATATGAAGTGTCAATGGGACCTGCCTTAAACTCAATAGTCTCGAGATGGAATTATCAAAATTACATGCCTCTAGAAATCATGAGTGTTATGATTTATGAACTTGAGTCCTTTCTCAAAGAAAAAAAAGACTTGCATCCTCTTCATAACAATTTTGTCAAATTAAAAATAGGGTGGGTATTCCTCAGCCTTTAGGTTTGAATTTCTTGAAGAATATTTGGAGATTAAAGTATAATCATGATCTTACTCCCCTCTGATTGTCACTAAGTTTCACATAGTTAAGGCTTCAAGACATTAAAGGAGGATAAAGTTACAACTTAAGTATCTTATTTTTGACAAATAAACAAGTAAAAATATCCTTTGAACTATCCACTCTATTACATAAAAATACTTTCTTAGCACTTAAACACTTCCTCCCTCTCACCCTCCCTACTTCACCCCCTACAAGCTTCTTCCTTGCCTATTGTCATGCCCCGGACCAACGAGACAGTTTGCACGATGTAAGCCCTATGATCTATAGAGTGCAACCATAAAAGTCGGGAATATGAGGCGCTGTAGCGAACCGCTACCCGAGTTCAATCATACTAGATTCATGGTGGGACACAACCCGATTCACCAACTATAGCGACCCGATTTAGAATTCAAATCAGTTAAAATTTTGACAAACAATAACTCTTTTTCAATAGACTAAACAACAACAAACATGAAAAATTAAGCAAATAAAGTATGCATACTTTAATTGCAACATAATTCTTAAATTTGACTATTGCAAAACTTCTGATTCCTACATTTAAGAACCGAACCTAATACGTACCACATTCTCTAGCATATCGTGTAAGCTTACCACCTGCCACCCGATTCCTAACGAGTGGCATACCACACTCTTGTATCCGTCCCATAAAACGGAACAAATCGGGTTCCATGCAACTATGAGTGCAACACATTATTTGACTCAACCCACTACCAAATTTTTTAGCTATTGCTGCTACTTGACTCCTTTGAGTAACTACATAAACCTATATATATTCCGACACACAATCGACATAGGACTATACAAATTTGGGGTGCCACACCTCTCCTCTCCTCAATGCCCATCCTTGCCTTCTCTTCTCTTCTCCTCACCTCATCACAACATTTTGTTTCTCATTGCAAAAATCACCACATGTAAAGGTTGAAGTTCAGGTCAAGCTATGAACACACACACACACACACACATATATTTTATATATATATATATATATATATATATATATATAGAGAGAGAGAGAGAGAGAGAGAGAGAGGGAGGGAGAGAGAGGCTTTAAGGTTTGAACCCATGTACGAATGAAAATGGGCTGAGCAAACATGGCAAGGCCCAACCTTAAGATCTCTAGGTTTTGGACAGGCTTGACTTTGTTAAAGCCCCAATAAGGATGAATGCAAGAGGATCGATCCATGAAGATGAAGGGTGAGAGGAATGTCGTTGAATAAGTAGGTAGCCCTAAATGAATTTTGATCATAGTAGTAGTAAAGGTCCAAATGGTCCTTAATCCTTATAGATGTTGCAGGGCAAAATTATTCCTTAGACAGGTAAGACTTAGTTGTTTTAGTCATTGTTCATGATTTTTGTGGGCTTAAAAGGATTAGTGCAATCCTCAAACTTTCAATGGGAGTAGGAACAGAGGCTATGAGCTAATGACATCAAATTCCAGAAGCAACTAGTGATAATTGAAAGATTAATGGTTTAACATGTGAAAAAGACCATTGGTTGGCAGACGCAAACAGGAGGCCTTCTTGGCAAAAGGAAAAAAAAAAAAAAAAATACTAGGATAATTAGCATCCAAAAGTGATGTAAAATAAATCATCTCTGACGACATTTTTCTCGAAATATGGATGGTTTCCAAGGAAAATCTAAAGGACGGCTCTTAGCCAAAAACAAAACCAAGTGTCTCCATGTGTACTGTATAGTTTTCTTTTTATTATTTTGTCTATTTACATATTTAAGAACATAGATGCCTGAATCGAGAGTCAAGATATATCGGTATAATATTCTAACACATAATATGTATGGGGATGGAATTCAATCTCTACGTTATATACTAAAACATTTGTCATTGGTTGCAAGAATGCGACCAGTGGCATTCACATGCATGAGAAGCTTCATCTTCCGTCATTAAATGTTCATTTTTTTTTTTCTTATTTCTTCTCTATTCTCATGCTTTCTTCATCTGAAGTTAATCCGAAACCTTTCCAGTTCCCCTGAGACTAACTTTACTGCAATTTCTGGATCAAAGCCATAGTCGAACCAAATCACCCGAGCTGATAACTAAATAAGCAGAACAAGGAAAAGCGATGGAAAAGAGGGGTTCTTCAAATAATAGAAATTGGGAGTGCATAGCATACTTGGTTACGGAGGAAGCAGCAGCAACTTGTTCTCCTCCGTTGGAAACCTGCGGTGGGAGATTGTTACGATCAGCAGCGGAAGCAGGAGGCAGAGAAATTGGGTGCTGTTGATGGTGGTGGTGATGGTGGAAGAAGAGGAGGGGGGTGTGATGGTGATGAAGAGGGCAATGGCGATGGTAGCAACGGAGTTGGAGATGGGCGTGAAGATGAGCGTGAAGGAGAGGGCGAGTTATTTTAGGAGGAAGGTTTTGCGTCTGTTCTTGCATTGATCTCTCTAACGTCGGGAAGGGGAAAGGGGTAGAGAGAGCTACAGGGGGGGGGGGGGTGGTTCTCGACGGGGTGTGGGTGTGTCACCTGTTAGGCACGTGATAAAAAAATGTGAGGATTACTCCTCAGACCTCAAATAATTCCTCATTTTGAAAAGGATAAATGAGAATATAAATGTTACTTTTATAGAAGGCCACTGGTCGCATTCTGCAAAATACTTTTATATGTCTACAATGTCAAGTAAGATTTTGATAATGTTACTTTTATATAGGATCTAAATGGGCAAGTTTCATGGGTGTTTAGTGGAATAAAAGTAATTCTAAGGTGTTATGGAAACATCCCCAAAAGTGTAGGAGGTTTAGTAGAATAAAATTAGTTTTTTCTTGTTGCTTTTAGAGGGGGGGTTATCTGCAAAATCCCTCAAAGTTTAGTGGGGTTCTGAAATTAACCCGTCTTTATTTCCATTAATTAAACTTTCAGTTTCCAATAAGAGCGTATTATATGTTTTTTAGCTATTTATTTATCCTTTAGTTTTCAACGATTAATGATAGGGAAAAATCTCTTTTAACCCAAAGTTTTACCAGAACTTATTTTAAAACCCACTCATTTTTTCAAACACCAATAGACCCACTGTATCTCATCTCACTTATTTTTAAACCCAACATGTATAATACACCCATTTTATGTACTGTATTTACCCAATAAATTAAAAATTCCTAAACTACCCCATCCCCAAATATAACTCATCCCCTCTCTCTCTTCCCTCTCTCTTCCGTTTCACTTTCTCAAAGAGTCCAGGAGAGTTTAGGGTTCCGGCGAAGAGATCTCTGGTTGAGGATCACCGGCAGCGGCGAAGGGAGTTGGTTCGACGGTGAGCGACGACGGACGGCGGCTGCACGGGGCTGAAATCGGAGGACATTTGGAGCGACGACGGACGGCGGCTACATGGGTCTGAAAGCGGGTAACACACGAATCTTCCCCTTTTCCTCTCTAATACTTGAAATTAAGCCCCTAGATCATCGATTTTCATCGCAAGTTCCTCATATCACTGAGTGTTTTTATTTTTCGAATGAGGTTATAGAGATGGTGACGGAGAGAGTTAGGGCTTGTATTAATAGGTGTTGTCTGTAGCGAGAGATATTGGAGTTGGGAGAGATCGAAAGGTTTTCCTGCAAGTGTGATTAAGCTCTTTTTTTAAATTAATTTATGGAAATGGATGATTTCTTGACCTAATTATGTTGATGTTTGGTATAATTTAGGTCATCGTGGGACTGTGGATTGTTTCGTACATTGGAAGTTCGTTTAGTATCTTCACTCTTATTTACATCGGTGAGTTCTAATTATTTATCCATTGTTTGGCTGACCTAATTAAAGTTCCAAAAGAAGAACACTTTCTTTTGATCGAAATTAAGCCCCTTGTTGTAGTTTTGATCACATGCAACTTGCACGTATAAATTGTTGAAAGGGCCCGAAAGATAAGAATGTACTTATATCATAGTAATCTCTCGAACATCTAAGGTTTAACACCTATGATAGCTTGGTGTTGAAATCATTATTTATAAAAGGATTCCAACCTGTCGCTGGGATATTCATAATTATATTGTATTTTTTAAAATATTTGTCAATAGGTTGTCAAAGATGTCAAGCAGAAGTAAATCGAGGGATTCTTCCCAATCGACGTCTAAGGCTACTAAGTAAGTAAATTTTAATTTATATGAAATTATTGTTATGTTAATAATTTCTTATGTTTTTACTTGTAAATGAAATTGAATTTGAAGATTTGGATCCTTAGATCCCTAGATACGTCTGATACATACGAATGATAAATAAGAGCATCAGGAGAAAACTTCAACATAACTAGTGTTCTGCTACAATAGTTGATTTTTATCCTACAACAATGAAACAGTAGATATTAAGTTGGTAATAGAGGAATTAAACAGTAGATATTA
>BQKN01064827.1:240174-251767 GCA_022839385.1 Asparagus kiusianus
ACAGTAGATATTAAGTTGGTAATAGAGGAATTAAACAGTAGATATTAGCATGTGAATAGTTGAATATATTGATAAAAGTTTACATGAGCAACTCCTTCATTATCAACTTTAGCTGTATAAAAATGCTTCTTGTCCATGCTTTGACTTATTTTTGGTGTTTATTGTATTTTAAGTTAAAAACTGTTAGTCTAGTTTTAAACTAACTGACAGAAGGCTTCTAGGAACTGATGGTTCTGTTTGTTCTTTGTCTTATTAAGGCCTGTAGGCGAAGCTGATCCTGGTTCCTTAAACTAAATCATATCATCTTACCTTTTATTTTGTATTTTTGAGAAAGATATCATCTTAGCTTAGTTACTTGGTTTTTTGTTTTTTTTGGTAATTGTCAAGGTGAAATTTGAGGACTTGATTCTTCATGTTGTAAGCTCAAAGATGATATACAAAATTTTGGTATATCTGCAGGTTAATTTGGTTCAAAGGAATTCTATGAAGAGAAATATTAATGGAGGAGAGAGATTTCTCAAGAAGAGAGGAGAAATTAATGGAGGAGAGAGAGAAGGAGAGAGTAATTGAAGATGGGTACCAAATTGGGGGTTTGTGAAGTGTGAGTGTAGCCCGCCCTTTTCTCCCGCCATTGTCGCCATTAATGCCTACTGTTGACGGTGATGAGAAGAAGAGAGAAAGGGCAAAGTCGGGTGTCTCTATCTTGGGGAAAATATAGTATAGAGATGGAGAGGTATAATGAACCTTGGGTTTAAAACTAAGCAACATGGGTATAATGAGTTTATTGGTGTTTAGTAAAGTGGATGGGTTTTTAAATAATTGGGGGTAAAACTTTGGGTTGAAAGAGTTTTTTCCCTTAATGATATTATTAATAACATCATGACCCTTTTTCTAATTTTGTTCTTAAAATCTATAGAAAAATATGTTTCTCTCTTTAAGACACAAGCTAAGCAAACTTTTATATTTTAGTGACCCCTGTTGCCGTAGTCCATGCCAGCATCCTCTCGAGGAATAACTGAATTTAATTAGTTTTCACTCACTCCCAAATGTTAGTTTCTAAAACTCGGATTGGAAATTGGATCCTACTTAAGAATTTGTTCAAAAGTTTTGATTGAATTCACTAGAGACTATGATGACTAGAAAGGTTTTTTCGAAAATTTTGCACTATTTGGTTCGCTTGACACATTACCAATTGTATACCTTACGGTAGGCCTGTTCATCCGTCCCGGCCCGGTTTATTTTCTTTTTTAAAAAAATTTTTTATCAAAATTTTTAATTTTATTTAAAGTTTAAATTATACAAAAAAGACAAAAAATTAATAAAAAATAATAATTTTATTAATCACTTAAAATAACATAAATTACAAATAAAAAATTATAAAAATAAATTCTTTATTAATAATTAATAAATTATTTATAAATTACAAGTATAAATTTATTTTGGAATTCATCGCATCACAATAGATAAGTACATCCCAACTATGTTTTTTTAAATTTCTTTTCTTTTTTTTGGATAAAAATGCTAAAATTTAGTTTAATATTATTATATTTTATATAATTATGTATTAGTATATACTTACAAATTATTATATAACTATATATTATATATACATATATTATATGTAAATATATTGTATATATTTATAAGTTATAACTTGAGAGAGAGAGAATCACATAAGTAGCCGTTGCCCGTTGGGTTAATGGGGAAGAAATAGCCGTTGTAATATACTATACTTAAATATACTTATATACTAAGAGAGAGAGTACACACACACACACATATTATACATATATAAGGGAGAGTATACTTATATAAGAGGGAGTATACATATATAAGAGAGAGTATACTTATATATACTAAGAGAGAGTATATTAGTATATATATATACACACACATATATTATACATATATAAGAGAGTGTCTACTTATATATACTTATATAAGAGAGAGTATATATACATATATAAGAGATAGTATACTTATATATACATATATACTAAGAGAGAGAGTATATACATACATACATACATACATACATTATACATATATAAGAGAGAGTATTCTTATATATACTTATATAAGAAAAAGTATACTTATATATACTTATACATATATATACTTATATAAGAGAGAGTATACTTATATATACTTATATACTAAGAGAGAGTATATATACACACATATGACATATTATACATATATAGAAATATATTATATATACATATATTATACATATATAAAAATATATTATATATACATATATTATACATATTATATATATTTATATATACATATATTATACATTTATAATACATATAAAAAATAAAAAATAAAAAAATAAAAAAAATTTACTATTTCGGGCCGGGCCGGGCACCAAAGAGCCGGCCCGGGCCCGGCCTAGAGTTCGGACTTGGCCCGGGGTTCCGGGCCGGGCCCGTGCCGACGGGCTTTTTGGACACCCCTAGTGTTTTAGAAACATCCCCAAAAGTATAGGAGGTTTAGTGGAATAAAATTAGTTTTTTCTTGTTGTTTTTAGGGGGGGTTATCTGCAAAATCTCTCAAAGTTTAGTGAGGTTCTGAAATTAACCCGTCTTTATATCAATTAAACTTTTAGTTTCCAATATATAAGAGTGTATTATATGTTTTTTAGCTATTTATTTATTTATTTTTTTATGGAAAAACAAGGGATTAACCCTGTTCATTCACTATAAATAAAGAGTATCTTTACAAAAATGGATACGAACTGTATCCGATAATTGATAGATAGAAAACTTAATTTCTCTTATCAATTGATGTATAACATTCTTCTCTTAAATATCCATGAAGATGAAGAGAGAGCATTGCCGTCATTCATCGTTGACATGGATATAAAAGAGAACCAAAGCCGGCCATACATTTAGAAAAAAGAAATTAAATTTTCTATAGATCAATTGGATAACAAAAATAACATACCACCAAAAGTATTTACAAAACATCTGAATATAGATCAAAAGACTTAACCGCTGCAATGTGGGATTGGCTTGTCTTCCAAAATCTTTGCTAACTGGACAGATTCCTTCCTTGTTCCCGATCCTGCCCAGTCTTTCAAAGCAACAATCGAAAAGTTAATAATAGATTCAGCAGAGAAAGATATTTGTTCGAAGATAAACTTATTCCTTGAAATCCATATAGACCAGCAAACTGCAGAAAAAAGAGTGCGCCATATAGTGCCTTCCAGTTTATGTAGATATGTAACAGAAATCAGAAGATCATCAAGAGATGATGGCCAATTGAAAGGTAAAAAATAGTTACTAAAGTGAAGCCAGATTTTCTTAGTTGTATTGCAAGAGAAGAATATGTGATTTTTAGTTTCAGCATGCGTACCACAAAAAACACAGTTAGAATCTCCTTGCCATCCTTTCTTAAGGAGATTATCTTTGGTATGTAGGCGGTTCAAAGATAAAAGCCAAGTGAAAATTTGTATCTTGCTTGGCAAGATGGGATTCCACACCACTTTGTAGAAAGCATATTTGATCCCTCTAGAATTTAGAAAATCATAAAATGATTTAACAGTGAAAGAACCACTTGCTGTAAGAGACCATCTAGGGATATCAGGCTGATTAGTGATGCTTTGCTGATTAATGAGATTCAAGAGCTGAAATTTGTCATATTGAGATTCAGTTGAAATGCTTCTTTTCAATAGAGGATGCCATTGCCATAAATTATTGAGGTAGTGACCTTGACTACGGATGGAGGCATTGTTAGATAAGACTAATCTATATAGTGATGGAAATAAACTTGATAGACTATTAACACCAATCCATCTGTCCTCCCAAAACCTGATTTTTTTCACCAGAACCAAGAGACCATATTAAGAGATGTAGAAAGACTTCTTTGTTGGAGATGATATTATTCCAGAAATGAGAGTTGGAGACATTACAATTAGCTAATTGTAATGAAAAAACTTTTCTGATGTATAAATGATGAAGGAGAGCACCTGTGAAGGATTCATTGTCGAAACATTTCCATAGCCATTTGGAAAGAAGAGCTATGTTAAAATTTTTGAGATCTTTCACACCTAAGCCACCTTCTGATTTGCTCAGACATGCCTTTTTCCAATTTACCAAGCATTTAAAAGGTTTTGATTCATTTTTTCCTGTCCATAGGAAGTTCTTTCTAATTTTATCAATGTCTTTAATCAACCATTCTGGAAGCTTGTAGAAAGACATGAAATATACAGGGATTGAAGAGAGAACCGAGTTTAATAAGACAATTTTTCCTCCCAAAGATAGACAGTTACTCTTCCAAGAAGCAAGCTTACGATGCAAATTATCTAATAAAGGTTGCCAATCAGGTTTAGATAATTTACCCCCTTTCAAAGGTAAGCCTAGATACTTGATAGGAAGAAAGTCTAATTTGCAACGATTAATGATATTATTAATAACATGATGATCCTTTTTCTATAGATTAGCTATTTATTTATCCTTTAGTTTTCAACGATTAATGATATTATTAATAACATGATGATCCTTTTTCTAATTTTGTTCTTAAAATCTATAGAAAAATATGTTTCTCTCTTCAAGATACAAGCTAAGCAAACTTTTATATTTTATTGACCCCTGTTGCCATAGTCCATGCCAGCATCCTCTTGAGGAATAACTGAATTTAGTTTTCACTCACTACCAAATGTTAGTTTCTAAAACTCGGATTGGGAATTGGAGCCTACTTAGGGGGGTTAGTCACCTAGAACTTAAAATTAGAATTGGGATAATATGTGAGATAAATTTTTAAGATGTTAGTCACATAGAACTAAAACAAGAACAAAATTTTACAGTGTTAGTCAAGTAGAACTCTAACAAAACTAGAATTGGGATAATGGTACAAAATTATTCCACCTTTTTTATTTTTCTATACAAAAATGAGAGTTCTAGTCTCTCAAATTATTCAAAGTTTTAGCTTGGAACTAGATGATAAAAATCTAGAACTCATATTTATTTTATTATTTTTTATTTTTTATATTTCTTTTTTTCTTTACTTCTTTCCTAATATGGTTATCACCATCATTAGACCATCATTAAAGGTGGAATAATTATCAATATCTTATAGTCTAACCAAAAGTTATTTCGAATAGTAAGGGGTTAAGAATTTGTTCAAAATTTTGCACTATTTGGTTCGCTTGACACATTACCAATTGTATACCTTACGGTACCAATTACTTTAATTTTATCTTTAAATAATATTGGACCATAAATTTGAGCCTTTGCTGGAGTTGTGCTTTTGTTGCTTCAGATTCCATAACATTTATGAACACTTTGAATATTTACTAAGGTATTTGTTTTGTTTTTCTTCAAATTCCATAATGCTTAGTTACATATGATGTCTAGTGGTCGTTGATAATTGTAATTGTCAAGTGCTTGGAATATGAAATATAGCATTCAATTATGATAGTTAGGACTATAGGTTTGAAGTTGTATCTTCTAATAATGGTCTCCAAGGTGGGGGTGTATGGAGTGATCTTCGATAAGAAGTTTCCTCTATTTGGGTTTACTTCATTTTTGTGAGTTGAGTACTTTGATGTACGTATGGGTGTCCAAAAAGCCCGCTGACCCGGGCCTAGCCGGGCCGCGGCCCGAAAACCCGGGTCAAGTCCGGGCTCCGGGCCGGGCCCGGGTCGGCTCTTTGGTGCCCGGCCCGGATTGATTTTTTTTTATTTTTTTATTTTTATTTTTATATATATTATATTATATATGTATAATATATGTATATATAAATATATATAATATGTATAATATATGTATATATATAATATATGTATATATAATATATTTCTATATATGTATAATATGTCATATGTGTGTATACATATACTCTCTCTTAGTATATAAGTATATATAAATATACTCTCTCTTATATAAGTATATATGTATAATTATATATAAGTATATATAAGTATATAAGTATATATAAGTATAGTATATTACAACGGCTACTTCTTCCCCATTGGCTCAACGGGCAATGACTACTTATGCGATTCTCTCTCTCTCTCTCTCAAGTTATAACTTATAAATATATACAATATATATACATATAATATATGTATATATAATATATAGTTACATAATAATTTGTAAGTATATACTAATACATAATTATATAAAATATAATAATATTAAACTAATTTTAGCATTTTTTTATCAAAAAAAGAAAAGAAAAAAATTAAAAAAAACCTAGTTGGGATGTACTTATCTATTGTGATGCGATGAATTCCAAAATAAATTTATACTTGTAATTTGTAAATGATTTATTAATTATTAATAAAGAATTTATTTTTATAATTTTTTATTTGTAATTTATGTCATTTTAAGTGATTAATAAAATTATTATTTTTTATTATTTTTTTGTCTTTTTTTTATAATTTAAAATTTAAATAAAATTTTAAAAATTTGATAAAAAAAATTTGATAAAAAAGAAAATAATCCGGGCCGGCCCGGAACCCGGCCCGGGGTACCCGGGTCGGGGTCCGAGCTCCGGTTTTGCCCGGCCCGGGCCCGAATTTTTGGGCCGGGCCGACCCGGATGGACAGGCCTAGATGTACGCATTGAGCTTTTTTCCATTAGGTTCTATTAAGTGGACTATATTCCACAGTAAACATAATTATTATTATTTAAATAGTGATGAAATATTGCATAATTCTTATATATATATGAACGGTCATAACTAATAATTACATTTTTTGATATTTTTTACTAAAACTTTGTATGAGCTTGTCGTTGATTATAAAGGAACAAAAGGTTCAAAGAAATTGATCTTTTATCAGGTGTTGTCTTCTAATGTAAAATATGTGTACTATTGAATGTGATTTTTCACGTATCCATACAATTACCTTTGGTGTGAGGATGATGAAGTCAAAAAAATTTTCTTTCTTTTTTCTTTTTTCTCTTTTTTCCTTTTTTCATTTTGTTTTTCTTTTTTTCTTCAAAGAACAAGAAACTCTCAAATGAGAAAAGAATAATTTTTTTATTATTCTTATTACTATGATACAAAAAGTAAAGATGCAGAATGACAGATTAAAAATGAAAAACTCATGCTCTACATCAAATCCTACCTTATTACTGAAAATTCTTCCTCAAATTTTAAAGAAGTCTAATAAACTCAGAAAATATGCTTTAATTATGTATATTATGAAGTTTTTAAATATTTCTGTAGCATTTGAAGGTACGTATGGATGGGGTTATGCATTTTGATTTTTTTGATATCGATCAGGCAAAAACCGAGTTTCAGATTTGGGCTTAGATTCCTTATTAATGAAGGTTTATCTTAACACAACCAGTTCTTTAAAAAAAAAAAATCTTTAAACCCAAGATTTTTAGTTGAGATATGAAAATTTGGCATTTGTTTATTTTCTAAGAACCTACGCTCATCAGTGAAAAATGCTTCAAAACTAAGATTAGAGAAATTTGCGTCCACCTCCGTGAAAACTAGTTTTGATCCAAACTCTACCAATATCTTCATTTCATCACAAAAAATCTTCTCAAAACTTGGGTCTGACTCATTCTCTTCTTTAGGATAATATATATATTTCCTGAAGAACGGGTGGATTAGAATTTTTTATTGATTTAGTCTAAAAAATTAGTTCAACACAAATTAAACGAGCAACATTATCCCTAATCCAGACCAAAATAAAATTTTTTAATTTTTTTTGGAAAAGTTCTAAGCAAAATAAAAGTTAGTTAATTTTTTTAAAGGAAAAATTAAAAGATCTAAAAGATTAATAAGAGAATATAAGAAGGATAAAAGAAAAACTTAACTATAACAAATCAAAAGCAATAACTTTGTATCAATCACCCTTAATTTTAGGGTTAAGTCTAGACTCAACTAGACTAGCTCTTAACTAAAAACTCATTCCATGAAAAGATTGAAGTTTACTCGATCAGTTAGCCAAGTAAGGACAATACTAGAGGGAGGCCGAAGACTAATTAAGTATCTTGTTCCTTGCAGAGCGCTTTACGCAATCTCTAAACCTTGTCATAGACACCAACGGATTTAAGTAAATTTAAACCGGTTCACTTAAGAATTTCTTATTCATTAATGAGCTTAAGTCCTTAGAGGTTAACGTCTAATGAGTTTTAAAAGACTTGGGGTTGAGTAGTAAGGAATTAATGACTTATGGGCAAAGAAAAGGGCAATGAAATCCCTCACATTGTCTTGATTAGGACTTATTGCCCTTAAGAATATTTTCAAGTGTGTGTCAAATCAAGATGCTCAAATTACTTGGGTGAATTTATACTAGCTATATGCAATGCAACACAAGGAATTAAAAGTAACTATAAATGATGAAAAAAGGAAAATATTTTTCTTTTTTTTAATTAGGGTCAATAATCAAACAAACGAATGTGAGAGAAAGAGCTTTAGATTTTATTATGGTCGACAAATTTTTTTATTTTGTTTTTATTAGCTCCTAATTGTCTCTAATGTGAAAAGCCCAACTAGAAGGTGGAAATAAAAATATAAGAAAGTGAATTTACTTTTTCAAGCAAATCTTCTCTCTAATCTTTAACTTTCTCCTTCAAAATTGTTCCTTCAAACTTAAACACACAAATCAAAGAACCAAAAAAGAGAAATTCTAATTACAAGCAATTTCTCCGGCAATGGCGCCAAAAACGTGATAGGAGATAAATAATACGTAAGCTGCAAGTGTACAACTATCAAATTATGGTATAAAAGATTGTCGAATTTTACAAGAAAGGTATTGTAAGAATTAATCCAAATTTAATTCTCAAGTTATGTGTTGTGTGGACGATTAGGAGTGATAAATGTGAATGTGGAGAGATAAGGAGAGTGAGTGTGATTATATGCAAATAAAACAAAACCAGATTAAGAGTGGAGAAAGAAAAATGAAGAATTAGAGGAAAATAAAATCAAGAAATAAATAAAAGAAAATCAAGAACAAAGAGGAAAATCAAAGTGTAAAATATGGAGGAAATCAATTAAAGATGTGTGAAATCTATAATTAAATCCACTAGTCAATTTTATTTAGAATTTATAAACTATTATATTGTTGTCATATTTTACTTTAGATTTATTAAGCATAAACTATCAAATCACTTAATATTTAAATAATCCATGAATTTTTTTGAGATCTAACAGATAAGATGGTTATCCCCTTTGTAGTATGGAGTTAACGCACAGCTATATTCTTGTATGCCAGCTTGCTTCCTCAAAAACTTGATCCTTTAGAAGAGTGAAGGACTTCCTTTTGAGAAATATGTTGATATAAGTTATAATCAGTGAATAATGACTTCATTTTTTGCACATTTCTTATTCTCCATTAGGATAGGCTTAGGATGATGACTATCCTTAATAGCATAGTTTCCATCTTATTTTAGAAGGAATCATACTCTAGTTTGGAGAGAACAAAGATTAATTTTCTGGAGAGTATGAATAATAGAAACAACGAAGTAATCCAATGTAATTTGAAGTTAACCTTGAACCTATTTGTGATCAATGTTGCATCTTGGATATCTCTGCTTTCACCATTAAATGCTTCCCAGGCTCCTTTCTTCATCCCTAATAGTGATAGCCCAAATAAGAAAACATGAACTTTTAAAGCTATCTGAGGTCCCAATGGTTAATTTTCTTCTGGTGGATAATTTACTCTTATGTTGTATTTTTGGCGTCTTTAACTGGGTTAAGAAATACTAGTATAGTGCACGTGCATTGCATGTTTATTTATTTTTATGTTTATTTTTTGTGATGATACTTTTTGTGTGTGAACTATCCATCTAATTGGTCATCATGAATAACTTCAGAAATCTCAAATACAAAAAAGCACCAATCACTTGATGTTTGCTAAGAAAAATTATAGGGATAGCAAGTGTAATGGATAATCATGATGCTCATTTAAAGATATATCTATGCTTAAGAAGTTCCCCTTTGAAGATTTTTTTACACATGCATTTAATAAGGTTAAAAAAATAATCGGTCAATCATTTTATGCATGAGAGAGGCTTTCAAACATGTTATTTTCAACTCAATGTTAAGATGAATTAGCACGCAAATCTTCTAGTCCGGTGATTAATAAATTGATATTTTTGTATGCGTCATTAGTGTTATGAACCAAAATCACCGAATACTTTTTGACACATCAATCTTTAAAAATTTTGAGAATGCATGAGATATGTTGTTGTCTATTCTACCTATATAAAGATTTTCAATGGTCTCCTTGTGTTGACAGTTCTTGTAACCTATGTAAGTTTTAATATCAGTGCTTTTGTTAATTGCTAAATATTTATTGGCGTTGATAACTACATAGGATTAAAATCATTATCATTAATTTTAAGAAATTCAATAAAATAATTTATAGTTTTATGCTAATTTTTAACTTCAATTCTAAAATCTTGCCTTTTTTAGATAGAGAATGGCTTTTATAGGCCTGCAATTCAGAGAATCCTTATCTGGAATAAAATATAATGAATAAGGCTTAGAGTAAAAATTAGAGCAATTTCACATAACACCATATCTTTTGGCCCATTTTAAGATAAACCTTCAGAACTTTAAAAATATCAATCACTTGGCCCCTTCACTTTTGGGCGATTCGCAAAGATCAAAATGTTTGCCCAATTTTATTCTCCCTTTCAGCAGTATAGCCCCTAATTTTTTTCAATATACCCACCTAACTTCCAACAACTATTTTTAAAAAAGCCTCTAAACAATTATAATATGAAAAATGTATAATACACAATCAATTATGACAACACTATGTAAAACAACACTATGTATTCCAGGCCACATGAAACTAATTAGAGGAACTGCTTTGTTACCCATTGAAGAGTATATATACACAGAGTCAATCAGTAAAGAATTATCTCACTACAACAAATGCACATTAACACCACAAAAACGTCCAAACAGGAACACTCTCAAAAGAACTCAAAATCCATAATGTTTCCATCCTCTTACTACTATGCCCTCCTCTCCCTAGAATCTCAGCCTCCACTGGGTTGGGCACCTCCGATGACATTCACCCCCTTCAAAGAACTTACGCATATATACTAAAAAAAATGGTGTCACAAAAACTTCTCTCTTGCGGTAGGATATAGATATAAGAGATTATTATCAAAGAAACTTGGAATTCCTTACCTATTAACAAAAAATCGTGATTAGTTCATTCAGACTCAAGGAAGTTAGTGGGATAAATATACTACCAATATAAGCAACTCTCTTATATGATCTACACATCCAATCTTGAAATTAAGTTTAACATGTTTCACAAGAATCTCCAGGGATTTATAATAGTCTCAAAAGTGCCAATTGAATTAATGCACATGTACGTTACAATTTGATGGGTGGTGTAGAGATTGGCGTTATTTCTATACATCAAATGTATTGACTATTGAATGATGTTAATTGGACTTAAGTACTGTATTGGACGTGGAGGAAGGTTTAGTTAGAGTAAGTTGAGTAAAAACTGCATAATAATATTTAGGTGACAAAAAAGTAAGATAAATGTACATCCCTCAAAGATAACTAATGTACATCTTATACTAACTATAATATATAGTTTACTAATATATAGATATAAAGTTTCTTAATATATAAATATTGAAGTCTAGTA